>JAOUQT010057211.1:0-10629 GCA_025769995.1 Xyliphius kryptos | reverse complement strand
GACGAATTGACGCTGTAATGGCCGCAAAAGGACGTCCTACACCATCCTAATAAATTACTTTGCTCTAAAACCAGATGTTTCAGTTTCATTTTCTAACCCCTGTATGTCAACTTGTGTCTGTTACTTTGTCACTGTGTCTGTGTCTGATCCTGGTCCTTCACCTTTTCTTTTGTTTTTTGTCTTCCTTCTCTTCCCAACCCAGTACTCCAGTGTCTTAGCTTTAAGTTCATTCATTCATTTTCTTCTTCCTAATCCACAAGGATTCACGGGCCATCTGGTGCCTACCTGGTATCTTTGGGCACAAAGGCAGGAACAACCCTAAACAGGGCACCCATCCATCATAATGCACATACTGTATACACACAGTCACACACAAATTAAAGGCCACTATAGAGTGGACGATTAACCTTGCATGCATGTCTTTGGAATGCGAGAGGAAACCAGAATACCATGAAAAAACCTGTGCAAACACGGGGAGAACATTCAAACTCCATGTCACTCCATGCAGGAATCAAACCTGGGTCCTTCTTGCTGTGATGCAACTGCACTACCACTGTGCGACCATGCCACCCCAAGTTAAAAAAAAATTGAAACAGTTAAAGTATTTTACATTGATCAGTTCACCATATAACAATAGAAGGTGGCACAGTGGTAGTGCTGTCGTGTCACAGCAAGAAGGACCTGGTTTCAATTCACACGGGTCTGTCTTCACGCGGGTTTTCTCCGGGTGTTCTGGCTGCATTCCAAAAACATGGCTGATTGGTGTTTCTAAAGTGGCCCTTTAGAGTGTGAATGTGTGTATGTGCTCTGCGATAGATTGGCGTACTGTCTAGGGTTGTTCCTGCCCTTACGCCCATAATTGCCGGGTGGGCACAGGCTGGCCCGAGACCTTTCGTAATTTAAGTGGAAGAAAATGAATAAATAAATCTAGCGATGGACTAAATTTAAACCTGATGTATTTATTACCTCTGGAATAGTTTAATAACATCTGGATGGAACATTATTCATCAAAGCCAAAATATCTGTGTGTTCTCAGATCGCGTTCCTTTGTTTTTATCCCGTACTAACACAAATCAGTAGTTCTCTAAATCTGGGTGGTCGTAGATTGCAAACTTCATCATTACTTCACATTCACAGGGATGAAATTAACAAGACAACTGGATTCATGATACTCGACCTGTGATATCTGTTAATCACTGTCCCATTATTGCCAGAGAGAGACAGAGAGAGAGAGAGACAGAGACAGAGACAGAGAGAGAGACAGAGAGAGAGAGAGAGAGAGAGAGAGAGAGCCCTTTGTTGTCTCTCAAAGTCAAATTAGAGCTCAGAGTCTGACATTTCCATTGTAGTGACACAGAAGTGCTTTATTCACCTCATTAGTCCATTAGGTACATGACTGATTCCACCCATATACATGAGAGAGGGGTATAGAGAGAGAGAGAGAGAGAGAGAGAGAGATAGCAGGATGGATGACATAACAGTAGACAGAGAGAGAGGAGAGAAAGAGACATGGATGGATGGAGGGTGTATGGAAAGATGGATGAATGGATTTAAACGTTTGACTTTGACTTGAGTCGGTGTAAGGAAGGATAATATGTAGAGAGAGACAGAACCAGATGGATGAATGGATAGAGAGTAGAGAGACTGATAGAGAGATGGCATACACACAGACATACACACACATACACACAAATACACACACATACACACAAATACACACACATACACACAAATACACACAAATACACACAAATACACACACATACACACACACATATACACACACATACACACAAATACACACACACAAACACACACACACACACACAAACACACACACACACACACAAACACACACACACACACACACGAATGAGAACACATGCCGCTGTAGATGGGAGCTTAAGGAGTGCACTTGATTCAGTGAGTCGAGTCCTTGACTCCTCAGACTCTAGTGTCACCGCCATCACACTTGATGTGACCTGAACTCAATTAACTCTTTGATTCAGTGAATCATTTGGTCACTGACATTTGACCCACTTTCTCATATAGGTCTGGATCTGAATCTGTGAATCATTTCCCCAACAATTCTCTTCTGTCAGTCTGCGCATAACACGTTTAGAACCCGATTCATGAATCACAAGGTGCTTGGAGAGTCATGGTGCTAATAATGCTAACTTTGTAGTCGTTACATCACTCCTTTGATCCCTTATCACGCCTCCTTGTGGATGGAGGACGACGTGACGGGTGATACGAGCCTGTGTTGTAACTCATCTGATTCTGTGGGCGCGCGTTAGTGTTAGCAATATTAGCATTACGACCCTTAAAGGACCTCGTGAGTCAAAAGGTCCGGTGAGATTTTGAAGAATCTCCACCGTGGATCAGAGTCTGAGACGAACCGAAGAACGTGATGGAGAACGTGCTGCTCAAATATAAACGTGACAAGAACTTACGGAATGACGTCACTGACCTACAGCTGTGTCCCTGACCTCAGCGAACCGAGCTGAAGGTGGAGCTTGTAATGCCTCAGAACAGTTCCAGTTCCTCAGCGCAGGGTTATAATGCGTCAAACTGACATTGACGTGGAGAAGGGAGCGGGTGAAGGAGGGACACCGGCACCATCTGCTCTGCTCCTCGCTGTCTCGAAACTCAAATACTATTTATAATTCATTCTCAGCTGTCGCTAATACAAGAAAGATTGGGTGGGGCGTGGGGGGGTGGAGGTACCTCAGAAACAAAGCGAGGTAGAAGAGAGAGAACCGTGCCGTTGCAGTATAGACGCTGTGCTGCTCCATCCTAACAGGATACTCTGGTTCTCCATCTACCTTCATTTCACTTCTCAGGGTTGAGACCCAAGGCTGTTTGCAGACACGTGTTCCGCCGACAGCCGTCGTCCTCCCTGATTGACCCCCTTGTCACCATGTGTCCTGAACCTGGTACTCTCTTTGATTTCTGGGATTGGCACACTTCAGGAATTGCTGGTGACCTTTCAAACTCATCATTCCATCACATAAAAGGAAACAGGCTGTACCTGGGTGGAGTTGTACATGTTCTCCACAAACAAAGCCACACTGACATTTTCAGCTTTGAAACAGCAGAAGACGAGAAGGGTGCAGAGAGTTCCACTGGTGCTCCTGCATGGATGTTTAAGAAGATACCAGAGGACAGAAGGTTCTTTAGCAGATATGCTAGAGAGCAGGGAGCAGCATCAGGAGCTGGTGCGGGAAAAACCAAGACTGTGATTCCACGGGTCTCAATTCAGACCAGCACACTGACCCCGATACACCAAACCCCACGAAGAACATCAGAACATCCTGAAAAGGTGAGTTGGAGGTGTGGGAGTGGCTTGGATATGGACACCACTCAAGGAAAAGTGGAACCAAGGAGGTGGGAAAGAAAATTGATGCACATACGAAGGGTTCTGTAGGTGTTTACGAAGAGCACATATAGGTACAAGGAATGGGGTCCCAGTGGCAGCTATAACCTGATGGAGATCTTTGTAGAACCTTCACTGAAGATTCTGCCTTGGACCAGAATCCCGTACATGAATCACTCTGTATCAGGTGTATTAACCATGGCACTGTTGTAAACGCAGAACACATGGGTTCTATGTGAACGAGACGAAGCCCGTGACTCCCAGAGTTCTCGATCGGTGCCCCGATTTCCCTCTGCACCCCCAGGACAAGGTCTTAATAATTCACCGGTTTTCACATTTCCAGCGCAGAAGGATGAAAAGGCTGCTTTAGATGTGGCTTTCATCATCAAGCAAATGTCTTGCAAGCACATTCCCGAGTCCCCGAGGACGGGGCCCGAACCGAGACATGGAATCTGTCAGCTGAATTATGAATATCTGAGGACGTTTGTTCTGCATTAAAAAATAAAGCTGGAGAAAAGCTGGGAGCGGCGCTCATGCCTTAGTCATGACTGAAGATTCAGACACTTCCAGCGAAAATCAACAACTATGCCAACGAACATCTGATGATGTGAAGGGTGGGCCCAGGGATTGTCATCGTATTGGGAGGGGTCAAAGGCAGAGGTACCTGTTGCTTGAGGATCAGCTTTCCTTTCTTTCACTTGGGATAAGTGTAGGTGAGGCCCCCTGGCTGGTGGGGCGTCCGAGAGGGTCCGATTTTTCCGTCTGGCCTCGGTGGGCATCACTTAGACACTGGACTCTCGGCATCTCAACAGCATTCATCTGAAATTCATCCAGAAAGACCAGATTTTCCACTCAAGTAGACGTGTAAAGATATTGCTGGTGGAGCCAGACAGGACCAAGATGGGCTTCCCACCAGGCCCACTCAAACATGCGCCCCACCGAGGAAGTGTTTTCAAACACCGCATGGTGGAAAAGAAAAAAAGCTCTATTTAAATCAGGAACAAAAGATGGACCTGTGGTAATCCAGAGTACAATTCACCCCTTCAAAAGGTGACCCCTTGGCTTTCAAAGACCTCGGAGGTGAAAGACTCAGCCGAGCACAAGTGTAGGTTTTGTACTTTTGGCTAAACTTTAAGAAGTCCATCAGGGTGGGGATACGATTTTTCCCTGGCAATCCTTCAAATATCCTTTAATCCTGTCTGATGACCTCGGGTCTCCTTCTGGCATCTGACGTCTTAGAGCGACGAGGAGGCCGAAGCCCCCAGAGAGATCTGAGGGGAAGTTCGGAGTGCTCCGCCTGGGAGTTGGAAGTGTGATTAGGACAGAGCCAGCTCATACTCCTCCCATCTCCCTCTCTCCTTTAAATTCCTCACCGTACCTCTGATAGTTCAAAAGAACCCCAGAGCCTCGTGAGAGTGGAGGCACTAATCGAAAACCCGAGTTTCTTTCTCTTACTTAAGAGAGATCCCTCGACTCTGAGGGGAAGTGGTTTTGATGAGAACATGCTGCTCGGCTCCACTCTCCGCTGATGGAGTTGTTTACTTTAATCTGGTGCTCCTCAGCTTGTTCCTAAACCAAGAACTGAACCTGAAGCTGAAGAGAAGATGGTGAGAGGGGGATTTCATAGGGAATGATGTAGAATCATTTTTTAGGAACCTGGGCAAACGATATGCCCAGGTATGACAATTCAAGGTTTAGAAGCTTTGGCAGTCACCTGTTTTCAGATGTTCTCATCCCACCAAAGCTGGACCATCTCCTAGTTAGATTTGGTACCATTGACACCCTTCCTGCGATCTAAATTTGGGATGGGCATGAATTCCAGGGCTGAGGAAGCCTTCTCACGTGGAAAGGCTTTGGGCAAATTCTGAAGGCAGACACTGATGGGTCCTTGATTCCAGACTCTGAGGAGCTGGATGAACCACCTGTGGGTCCCAGGACATTTGTCCATATGGTGTATGCTGCATGTGTACTTGGGGGACATGGGAGGAGTACCAAAGTCAAATAGAGTGGAATTGACAGGTTCTCCTTGTCCTCACAACCAGCCCTGACACATGATTGATACTCAGCACCTCAGAGGGTCCGGGTGAGGAGTGACCTATAGTTCTGCCCCCTGAACGAAGCATGTTTGCCTCCAGAAACGCCGGTAACAAAACACCTCCAAAGGAACAGCGGGCGTTTGGGGTTGGAAATCAAGGTCCGAGTGATTTCACACAGATCTGTGAATCTTGCGTCAGACCATGTTTCACCCTGAAGAGTGGCTTCAAACATACGGCTCTTAGCTCCAGAATGATTGACAGCTGGGCTGCATTGGTTCTTCTTTGGGTGGAGATCCAGGCCATGAACTGGCTGCTGTTGGGTCATGATCCGGGAAACATACCGATTATAAACATCAAAAAAACTTTTAATTGTGTATACATTTCCTGTGTGGTCCAGGAATGTCACAAGGTGGCGCTGTTTGGTTTCAGGTGGAGGGTGGGGCTTCTCCCGCAGTCCATTACTGGTCCAAGGTGCAGCGTCCCAGCATTAAAACTGCTGCTGACCATGTTCATGTATCCACACTCCAGCTGGTTCCATCAGGGAACCAGCCAGCCTTCGGTCAGAGCTGCGCTCTCCATCAACACCCACAACCTCTCATGAAGAGATCAGCGCCAATGACATCCCATAATGAGTCACGGTGGTTAACCTGATTAAAGCTATCAGCAATGGGGCTAATTACTTCCTCCACCTCTCAACCTCGCTGCAGTAATCCTGTTAGAGGGACTGCTACTTTGCACGGGGGGCTTAACTGGCAACAGGGTTGCAGGAAGTCGGGGGTGGGGGTGGGGGTGGGGGGGGCAGAGGGGGTGGAGACGTACAGCTGTAATAATTCAGGACTGTTTGTTATCTCGTACTTGATGCCTACTGCTTTGTGTTCTACGTTGTAGTTGGTTTTCTTTGGGATTTTGCATGTTCTCCTCATGTCTTGGTATATACGGGTGGTCCAAAAGTATGGATACACCATGATAAAATGGACTTGGTTGGTGATATCACCTTACCGTTTGTGGCATCTCAGTACATGGGTGGGGAACAAACATTTGAGGCCGGGGGACGCCCTTCGCAGCCATCCGCACAGCCGCCATTTTGGAGTCAAATTTTTTCAATGGGAAGGGGGTCATGTGACATATCAAACACATGGAGAATTGCACAAGAAAAACAACGGCGTGCCAATTTTTAACGTAGCGTTATTCATTATCGAGTTATTGACACGTTTGTGAGCTGGACTTTGCATGTTCTCCCCATGTGTTGGCCTCTACTAGTGCTTGAACTTGTGCGAATGTGTGTCTGAGTGTCGCTGGGATGGGTTTAAGTCCCCTTGATCTAGGACCCTTATCAGAATACGTTTGTGGCGTCTCCGTATCCGTGACACTCGGACAGGAAGGTGGCGGAGCGCGAGGCCGTGAGAAAGGCTACATCATTCCGCTTTCTGTTCTCCTCCGTCCTTGTTCCCTTTAAATAATTCACCCCGGTTTAAAAGGTGAGGGAGGCATCAATAATTAAGCAGCTCAGGCGTTCTGCCTCATGTTCTCGGCCGTGTCCTTGCACCTCGGTGTCTGTGTTCTGCCCCCCGCGACATGAACAGCACCCTGAATCTGAAGCGGCGTTGCTGTCTGCACCGCTCAGGTGACTGGAACATGACCACGACCCCCCCCACCTCCCGAGGGTCGAGGGTGTTGCATGAGAATGCACCCTTCATGGCTGTGGACTGTCCAACTGTCAGTGGAGATTCGGACCCCTGTCTCGCTGAATCCCACGAATCACAGCCGTATACCTCACAGGGTTCACAGAGGCGTTAGGGGAGGAGTTAGTGGCAGCCCCCAAGGCGGAAAATACAATATATCACAGATGAACGATTCAGTGATTCAAATACCAAATGACTCACTAAGAAAAAACATCCAATGACTGAATGAATCACTGATCTGAACTCTGACCTGCTGAGTAAAACGACTCTAACTCAGACTTAAATGACTCACCGTTTAACCACAACCTGCTAAATGATTCATTAAAATAATCCTCTTAGTCCTTACTGAACGACTCATGATTTACGATTCAGTAAATATATACCTGGTTTAAAAACTAAATGATTCACTGATGTCACTCGATAAGAATGGAAGGAGTCACATCTACTGACCTGATAAATGACTCAGAGTCATTATAAAATAATGACATACGTCCCGCCTGAGTGACTCATAATTTACTATTTAGTGAATATTTACCTGGTTTGAATAACTAAATGATTTATTGATTCAAACATCAAATGACTCATTGTGACAGAAACAAATCACATCTACTGACTGAATGAATCACTCATTTGAAGCCTGGCCGGCTGAGAGAAATGACTCTTGATCGTCCTTAAATAACTCACTAAATGGGTCATGATACATGACCTACTAAATGATTCATTTAGAGAATAATGGTTTTTACATCCCTGCTGAATGATTCATTATGCTGAGAGAAACGGTTCGGAATCATTTCGAAATGACTCGCATGCAGATGAATCATTAAGAGCAGAATGACTCCTGATTCTGATTTAAACACAAAAATTCATCAGAGGCATAAAAGATAAGGTCACTAAACGATTCCCTGAATCAACGCTAAAGACTCAGTGAGAAGAAAACGAATTACAGCACTGACTGAATGAATCACTGATCTAAACCCTGAAATGCTGATGAACCAGTATGATACAGTATGAATCACTGTAAATCACTGATCTGAACCCTAACCAGAGAAACAATTCTGAATCATTTCTGAATAACTCACTGATTTCAACACTGACGTGCTGATGAATCATTAAGAGCAAAATGACTTCTGATTCTGATTATCTCATAACACAGTGAGAAGAAAATAATTTGCATCACTGACTAAATGAATCACTTATCTGAATCATTAAGAGCAGATTGACTCCTTAATCCATTTGAAATGCAAAGATTCATCAGAAGAATAAAAGATCCGGGTATATGATTCACTGAATCATCTCTGAGAAGGAAACGAGCCCCTGTCTGTGGAACAGAGGACAGAGGGACGCAGGGACACGGTCAGAGAGCTGGTTCGGGTCCTATCCCTGCTGCTGCACAGGAACATAAAGCCCCAGCAGCTTTTTAATGGAGCAGAAAGCAAACGTTGAGTCCACCAGGCTGCGCTGCTTCTTCAGCGGGTTCATAATTAAGGGTGAAATAAGCTGCTGCTGCTGCAAATCAGAGCTTTTATTGCGCCAGGCTCTCCAACCGCGCGCGCCTTTATTACCAGATGAAATGAAACGAGCTGCACGCCCCCCGCGGCGAGGAAACCCAGCGCTAATTCAATTTCACTGTAGTCATGCACAAGGTGAGCGCCCAGTCCACCACCCACCACCCACACCCTCCACCCGCCACCCACAGTGCACCATCAAAGATCAGAAGACTGGATCAGAACCAGGTGCCACCGTCACACAGGGATGTTCTCGGCCGTTTGGCAGAACCGTACCCCTGCTCCTGGTTCTGGTTCTGCCAGTGTGCTGGAAACTGTGCCGTGGGCAGCTGGAGGTTCTGGACGGGAACCGAGAGTCTGAAGCGCGCATGCTGAGCTGCATCGCAGGCTTTCTGACAGATCTGAGATCAGACACAACGTCCATCTGATCCATCTGAGCCCCCGGGCCACCAGCACATGTGGGCCAGATGACTCGCTAAATGATTCATTCAGAAAAGAATGACTCTATTCTTTCTAAATTATTCCAGATTCAAAGAACATTGAACTGATTTACTTCCAACAAAAGAAATTTATCACAACCAAATGATTCAGTGATTTAAACACCAATAAGAAGGGAGGGAATCGTATATATTGACTACTGACATGATTCATTGAACATCAATTGACTCAATACGATGGGTACAACTGACTACTGACAAAATGATTCACTGATCTGAATCCTGACCTGTTTCTTAATGACTGAATGATTCACTAAGAGAAGAATGACTCTTTATTCTTTCTAAACTATTCAAGATTCAAAGAACATTGAACTGATTTACTTCCAACAAACGAAATTTATCACAACTATATGATTCAGTGATTCAAACACCAAGTGATAAGAAGGGAGGGAATCGTATCTACTGACTCCTGACATGATTCATTGATTGAAACTTCAATTGACTCAATACAAAGTGAAAAACTGACTACGGACAAAATGATTCACTGATGTTTACTGTTATTGATTTAATCACCAAACAAGTCATTGAAAAGGGAATGAATCGTATCTTAATTTATCTTAAATCATTCATGATTCATTAATATTTAACTGATTTGAATACTGTTTTGTCCTGTTTCTATATAAATTAATTATTCATTAAACGAAGAAATGACTCTTTATTCTTTCAAAATGAATCAGGATTCAGGTAACATTTTACTGATTTAGAAATTCATCAGAACTGATTTATCACAACCAAATGATTCACTGATTTAAACACCAAACGACTCAATTGAAAGGGAGCAAATTGTATCTACTGACTGAATGAATCAGTGATCCTGACTCTCTGAGGGAAATGGTTCTGAGTCATTAGAGGAATGACTTGTGATTCCTGAATGATTTGTGATTCATGATGTGACTCATTTGGAGTCACGGCAAACACAATTCCAACCCCATTTCGCCGCGGACCTTAAATTAAACGGCGTGCTAATGCATGTCCTCTCGCTCAGATCAAAGAGGTTCTTTACACATGAACAACTTCAAAGGCCGGCCGCGTCGCTCGCGTCTACGAGGTGTGTCATCACCTTATTCGCCTCTGAAATGACTCACGTGTCATAATTCAGAGCGAAGCTTCTAAAGAGGCAGCCAGGTGGCGTTTCACCGACGAGACCACTGAGCATCAGTCACAGCTTAGAAATGAATATGTGAGAACATACCAAACCTCAATCTGATTGTAAAGTGATGATGTCTTGAGGAATGCCTGATTCCTCATGACAAAAGAGAAAATGAATCTTCAGCTAAATGATTCAGGCATCAAATGACTCACCAATAAGGAAACAAATGGCTCGAACTGAGTCAAGGAGTCATTATGAGAAGAATGACTCACAATCCTTCCAAAACGAGCGGGGGGCAGATGACCTTGTCCCAGTTCTGTGTACAAACTGCCGGGGGCGCCTGTGAGCAGCCTGTCAATAACCCATTATAACAGAACCAGAGCGACGGCGGCTCAATGAACCCGATGGAGGGCAGACCCCCCCCCCCCCCATACTGCTACCTA
>JAOUQT010057201.1:0-10629 GCA_025769995.1 Xyliphius kryptos | reverse complement strand
CAGGCAAATAGATCACTTTATCTGATGCTCAATAAAAGTCCACTTTTGGTTCCTTAAAAGCTGCAACAGTAGTAATACTCAACAGTATGAAGTTTATGGTCCCACCATGAAGGTCCCGGGTTCGATTCCATGGCGACTGACGGGGGTCCTTTCTATTCCACAATCAAAAGACACGCAGTTCATCTGAATTAACAATACTTAACTGGTTATAAACCCGCACATCAGTGTTTGTGTGTCTCTCCTAAAATATTCTGTGAGCTGTCCAGGGTGTTTCCCCGTCTTTGGCCCATTAAGTACTGGGATAAGCTCCAGTGTTCAACAGCAATTACACTGTAAGCATACAGTCAGTCGGTTGTCCAGCAGGAGGAATAAGGAGAGAACTTACGTGGTAAAACGCGCGCAGGTCTTTGCAGAAATTGCGTTTATTCCGGTTTGCGCGCACTGTTCCACATCCTGTCCCTGTCCACGTCCCTTCTCGGTCCTCTGCACAGTGTGGCGACAGATGCCGACGCGCTGTATGGATGCAGAGGCTGGTACTGATGCTGAGGCTGGTACTGATGCTGAAGCCGGTGGCGGAGCGGCGGGGCTCAGAGGTGGAGCTGAACGCGCAGGAGAGGCGGGGAATTACAGACGTCGTGCGTTCCCCCCCACGTCGGCTGTCGCCACCTGTTCCTCGTCGCACGTCGGAGAGAAAACGACATCCACAGTCGTCAACATGGAGCTGTATTTAAGGGTGAAATACCAAAAACACATGCGCAACAAGTGAGCAAGAGCGCAAAGTTTCGGTGATACCTGCGCGCTTTGGACAAACCAAGTCTCTCTCTATCTCTCTCGCTCTCTCTCTCTGATACACACGTTTATGTGTTCTCCGACGACTACCAGCTGGATCCTGCAATATAAGGAGCAATGTTTCTAAATGGGTTAGGAGCAAATCAAATACAGCTTCATGTTTAAAATGAAACTGTCATCATACCTGCCACTTTAAATGAAAGAAAATACATATTTAACCATCCATCCATTATCTTCTGCTTATTACTAGGGTCCCGGTGGGGTTCCCCATGCCCATCCAGGGGAGAACATAGTTGGCACTGGGCAGATACACCCAGGATAGGGGGCCAATCTATCATTGGGCACACACAAACTATACAGGGCAATTTAGAGCATTCAATTTACCTGGAATCCATGTTTTTGGATTTTGGGAGAAACCCACACGGACACAGGGAGGACATGGAAACTCCACCCAGATCGGGATTCGAACTGGTAATCCCAAGCGCTGCAAGGCAAAGGTGCTAACCATTAAGCCACTGTGCCACCCACTACATAAATTTGTCTTTTTCTATTTTGCCGGTAGCATCGAATGTGTTAATAAATACATAAAAACAGCACCCGTCTTACTGTACGAAGTTGTTAGACTTAAAAAGCTTTAGTTTCCTACAGTTTTACATTTAGAGAGGTGAAAGAAAATTCAGGTGTGAATATATAACTCTACAATAGACTGGTGGCACAAGTGTGTTGTATCTTCTGAAGCACAAGACTGGACACTGATCCAAAGATCAGAACAGAATTCAGAAGACACATCTTAATCTGTCCAAACACAATCCATCGACCACCCAGACGGTTGATTATTGCATTCTTCATGCATTACTAGAACGTTTTAGAAATTTCAGCAAAAATAAAAATCAATGCAACAATTGAGGTAAGCACGAGACTAAAACTCTGGCAGGAACACTAATCCACTTTATTGTTGTAGGTGGATTATAGTCAAAATAATGTAAGGATTACCTTAACCGGTCCGTTTTTGGAGAGAGAGGGTTGAACTGAGTGATCCTTCATAGTTCATTATATGAGGAGGTTAAATAGACTTAAGAAAGCGAAAGAAGTGAGTGGTTTTATTGATTTATCCAGTCTCCCTCTCTCACGCTCTGTCTCTCTCATCAAGGTGGCAGATGTTGGGTCAAAAAAAGGACGCAAGCATTCACAGTGCAGAAACCAATTGGCAAAACAGAACCACAGGAGGAGCTATGATCTGTCTGACAATAAGCATTTTTATAGTTTTGAGAAATTTAATCGTTTTAATCCAGTGGTGGTGGCGCCATGTTAGCACACCCATCTCTCAGCGCTGAGGATCCAGGTTCGAATCCTCAGCTCCATGTTCTTCCCGTGTTCATGTGAGTTTTTTCCAGGTCATGCCAAAGAAAACCCACTCATTTATGTGTACAGGGGTGGTTGTTCCAAGACTTTTACACACATGAACGCTAAACTCCTTCAAGAGTAGCGTACATTACAGGACTTTCAGTCATTCAATTTAGTCCAAACTGAGGTCTCTTTAATATTTAAAAAAATAAATAAATAAGAGAGGCACGCATCAGATGCATGCAGCATTTTCGTTGCCATGGTAACCATTTTTTTAACCAGTTACACTGCTTTTTAAAATTATGATGTTTAAAGGCAACATGGCAAACACAAATCTAACCTGGAGTATTTAAAAAAACAGATTGTCGTTCATTGATGAGCTTGATCAGTTTCTTGAAGTAATCAGTATATATATGTAAAATCATATATGCGTGTGATGCATCTTTTTTAAAGTGTTTTTTTTTTTTGGTAGTAGTCGTTATTACAACACACCAAGAAATCCATCATTTAAACTAAAATCTGACACTAAAAATCAACCCCACAAGTCTACTGCCATCCAAAGGACCACCGCAGAGCTGGTTTCTCATTCTTGGTACTGAGAGACATTGACATGGTGGTGGTGTGTTGGTGTGGCTTGTGCTGATTCAGGGATATTAGCCCTGCTGCTCCTGGAGGAGATTTTAAACATTGCATTCTCTCTTTTGGTGTAGACCCTCAGTCTGTCTGTACACTTATTACATAATTCTCTATTTTAATCTTGAGTTTTGAGATGTTTAATATTAATGCTTTAAACATGCATTTGATGTCATATTATTCATGCATTAAAGCAAACATGAAAGGAACAAAACCTCAACGTTGAGACAGCAATTACAATTAGTGAGTGCATGTACAAAGCTCCCGGCTAATCAGCTTCCAGAAAAATAGCAAATATGGTTTGACTAGCAAATGCTCCTGGTCATTAGAACTAATTTCTGCAAATAAACAAAATATTAAGTTTGACAGATTTGTTCTTAACATACAATAAATCCAAATGCCGTGTGAAAATTATTAAACAGAGAATTTTTGCAAATTAGGAAAGCATTTTAAAGACTTTTGAAGCATTACAGTGGCTTAACGTTCAGCTAATGGTCTGAATCTGTTACTTTTATTATTTTTAGACCCAGTTTTGTGGTATACTGTAATTGCTGCCAGGTTTTCCTCCAGGTCCTCTGAAGCCTTGGGTCACAGGGAGGTTTAATGCTGGGTTGTTTGTTACACTACATACATTTTTCATTCATTATCTTCTGCTTATTCCTTTATGAGTGGTCGCGGTATGGTTCCCCATGTCCATCCAGGGAAGAACATCTTGGGTGCTGGGCAGATACACCCAGGACAGGGCGCCAATTCATCACTGGGTACACACATACACACTATATAGAGCAATTTAGAGCATTCAGTTTACCTTGAATCCATGTTTTTGGAATGTGGGAGGAAACTGACACAGGAAACCCACGCAGACACAGGGAGGACATGTAACCTCCACCCAGATTGGGATTCGAACCAGGAATCCTCAGCGCTGAGAGGCGAATATGCTAACCACTAAACCAGCGTGCCGCCCACTACATAAATCTGTCCTTCTCCATTTTGCCAGTAAGCACTGAATGTATTTATATACTTTTTACAAAAGTGCATTGACGTTTAGAGGCCTGAATCAAAAATGCCCCGTTTTTTAATTATTTTTTTGTCAGCATTCGTTTTGTAACTCACCTGAAAAATGATCCCCAGTGCCTTTAATAACAGATCAAATTTTACCTTTTAAAGACAAAAAACATTTAGAAACTGATGTCTGCAACACGTGGCACTGTGGCTTAGTGGTTAGCACGTCCTCCTCTCAGCACTGGGGATTCCCGGTTCGAATCTCAATCTGGGTGGAGTTTCCATGTCCTCCCCGTATCTGTGTGGGTTTCCTTCGGGTTCTCCGGTTTCCTCCCACATCCCAAAAACATTGATTCAAGGTAAACTGAATGCTCTAAATGCCCTGTATAGCGTGTGTGTGTGTGGATTGGCACCCTGTGCTGGGACGTTCTCCCCTAGATGGGCATGTGTAACCCTCCCATGACCCTTAAAAAGGAATAAGCAGAAGATAATGAATGGATGGATGTCCGCAACACACACAGTCGTTTTTATGCTTTACTCAGACCTCAGTTCATTACATAAAAACTTATCCAAATCAAAACAATAAAAACCACACACACACACACACACACACACACACACACACACACACACAAAAAGAACTGACGTCTCAGCCAACACGTCTTTATAAAAGAAAACATCTAATACCCCTCAGTTCAATGTTCACACAGTGAGATCATTCCAAGTAATTCTCTTTTAGACCATTGTATGCAAATTATTCATAAGGGTGGGGTGGATGAAAGGGTATGAGGGAGAGTAAAATATAGAGAAAGAGGGAGAGAGGGCCAGAGAGCCTAATGAAGCTTCAGCCAGATGAACAAAATCAGAAATCTGATTCCTACTGAGATGATTGAAGAAAGCAGCCGAAGCTACACACCAGTGTTGCAGGCAATGAGATAGAGAAGATGTCAGTTTGAATTATGCTTATCTTCTGAAAGCTGTTGAGCGGGTGGCTGCCAGGATCTTCAGGAGGCATGTTTAAGGCATCATCAGCTCGAAAACTCAAATAGCTTTTGCTACCAGATAACAGAAGTGTCAATCTCCGTGCGATTGTTCTACACAAACACTATTAAAAACACTTAACAGCCTGACTCGACTTAAGAAAGGCAGAATGTTTACATTTTATTGCAACCCCTCTCAAGTTCCTCATCTTTTGAGATACAAAGGTTATATTAAACTATTTATTCCTTGACAGCTGTTCAAATATGCAAAAAAAAGCAGATTACTACACATCAACAAAGTCTCTAATATATGTCTGCCATGCTGTGTTAGGAAATGTGAGTGTGTGTGTGTGTACACTAAAGAAGACTTAACTTTGGTATTCCATCACGCGGACGCAGCTACAGAACAGCCGTAATCCCTTTTCCTTTCATTCAGCTCAAAGAAACAGACAGACCTCACAGAGTGAGTGACGTGAGGGTCCTGAGGCCGAATGAGTACTAAAGTATTTATATATTCAGTTAAAAAAAATTATTTTGGGGAGGTGGGTAATTTTTTTTAGTGATTTAAAGAACTGACATTTTATCATTTTTTAATTTTACATCATCCTGTCTAGAGCGGCATGGTGGCTTAATATTTAGCATGTTATTCTCGGTTCATATCCCAATCTGGGTGGAGTTTCCATGTTCTCCATGTCCGCATGGGTTTCCTCCGGGTTCTCCCGTTTCCTCCACAGTCCAAACAGATGGATTCAAGGTGAATTAAATGCTCCAAGTTGCCACCGTAAAGTGCGTGTTTGTGTGTGGTTGTGTGAGAGTTTGCCCAGAGATAAATTAGCACCCTGTCCTGGGTGTATCTGCCCAGCACCCGAGATGTTCTCCCTCCCCCACCCCAATTGGAAATGAATGAAAATGAATTTTATCTTGATCTCTATTAAACCTTGGTTTGCGTTGCAATTTCTTCCAAACAATTCAATTAACGAAATAATAATAATAGTAATAATAATAATAATAATAATAATATTTATGTATATCAAAAAATACTTTACGGCACTGGTGTCTTTTTTTTTTTGCGTGTGAAGATTGTATGTTCTTCTCAAGTTTGTATTTTTAGATCATTTCCTAAATTTAATTGAAAAGCAGTTTGACCTGGCTGTTTCAAGACAGATAATCCCAGGATGTGCACCAGTTATGTTCACTGCCATTTTTATAGATTTAGATCTACAGACCCTATAACTCTCAAATGCAGATGAGCTTTTTAAATACTATTACATGGGTCATTAAATTTAGGTGGGAATATGTCATAGGTGCACAGAGATCCATTAACTGCAGAGGCTGCAGGACCGTTACTCTGATATCAAGGAGGATGAACTCGGTTCCTACTGGGAAACAGGAAATACAAAACCTGGAGGGAAAAAAAAAAAAAAGAAAGAAAGAAAAAAAAAAAAAAGGACACTCCCACTGATGGCGTCACGTCGGTTCCGGTCTGTTTGCACATATGACGTTTGTCTGACACATTCTGACCCCTTTGACAAAGATTAATGAGGATTCTTCATTTCCTCATCTGCTTAATCTGCCTAATCAGTGCATCCCTGAAGACAGCTCTATCCTTAATGAAGGATCACTGCAAGCAAGTGGGTATCATTTAACATTTAGACAGTGGGCTCTCAGCCGGTTTGTATTTATCTTTGTTACATTTCTATTCATATGACCTGTATAAACATTTTGTAATCCAGATTGTCCCCCAGCAATTATTTAAAACGGGGAAATTTTGTTTTCTTGCTCATAGGAAACAAAAATAAATCTCCCAGATTTGGAATTTTGTGTTCGTGCGTCCACATCTGGCTCCTTAACTGTACCTGTGGGTACAGGGGGACATTGCTTAGATTTTAAATGCCGTTTAGCATATTGGTTCAGTGCTCCACAACAATCCCAGTTTGTGTGGCCCTTGAATAAAATGTATTTTTCTACTGCTTCACACACTATTCTGCTATTACAGAACCCACTGTAAACTACATTTACATTACATTTGGTTATTTAGCAGACGCTTTAATCCAAAGCGACTTATGAGAATCCCAACTTGATGGTTGGGGTCAGAACACAAGGTTGATGCAGAACCCTGGAGCAATTAGGGTTAAGAGTCTTGCTCAAGGACCCACATTGGTAACTTCCTGGGATTTGAACCCTCAACCTTCAGATCGTTAGCCCAACACCCTTACTACTGAGCTACCACATTAAAGGCTGCAGTTTTAAAGTTAAGTACAAGACAATTAAATAAGTCATGAACACTTAGCTGAAAAAGCACAACAGAAACACCAGTGTCCAAAACAAATGAGATTTTCTCCCCTATTTCAGGTCCCACTCACCGTGACCACCACGATTCACCTTGAGCTTGATATCTAGTAATTCGAACAGGAGATCTGCTTCTCTCCGGGTCACATTCACTGGACGGACCAGAATAATAAGAGGTTGCATCACTCTGCAAGTTCAAAGGATCGACTGCAATAAATTTACTGCCCAGATAACCCAAATTGATTTTGATTTGGCATAATTATTTTGGCCCACATCTCTTATTTTTGTTTGGTCAACTTTCACATGGACTGCATGCACTTGGACGAGCGTAGTTTCAAGAACTGAGCCATAAAAGCACCAGATTAAGATCAAATATCAGCCACAAAGTGACGAACAAGTGGGTAGCACTGCCAAATCTGTTCTAGAAGTGGAACAGAATGGTTTTGAAAACATGGGCTTAATAAACAAGTCCGAACTGCAGAAAACATGCAGACATGGCAGTGCGATGCCTCAACCAAAAGTAATCTGTATGATGGTAGTGCGTGTGTTGCACTGATATGAATAGATCAGACATATGCACATCATTAAACACACCCTCCTCACTGCACTCCTCTACATTTCCATTGGGTGATTTAGCGGATGCTTTTATCCAAAACGACTCAAGTATGCCAACTTGCTTGGGATCAGAACACAAAGTTGATCCTGAATTCCTGGCACTGAGATTTGAACCCACAACCATCAGATCGTCAGTGGTAGCCCTACTCTACATTCTACAGGATGTTGCTAGATAAAGAAACATCCAGGCTCCACCCCCTCACTGTGACATCATTGCGATTTGGTCTGGGCCACGTTGCTCTTGATTTTTGTGCATGTAATTTAAAATCTGCACATCTCAAGTTGTACATCCATTTTAATTTCGTGTATTAAGTTTCAGGGCGGCACGGTGGCCATGAGTTAAGCATGTTCGCCTCTCAGCATTGAGGATTCCTGGTTCGAATCCCAGTCAGGGTGGAGTTTCCAAGTTCTCCCCTCTTCCAGTCCAAAAAGGCAAGGCAAGTTTATTTATAGAGCACCTGTCTCACAGAGTAGTTAAAAATAATAAAACCCATTAAAATAATTAAAATAGTGCATTAAGAGAAATAAAAATATTAATAACAAAAGAAAAAGGTACATAAAAAGAGTAAAAGAAGATATAATTAAAATATTAAGAAGCAATAGCAGAGTAAAAACATGGATTCAAGGTAAATTGACTGCTTTAAATTGCCCTGTATAGTGTGAATAAGTGTGCCCAACGGAGAATTGGCGTATCTGCCCCAGGATGGGCATGGGAGACCCCACCGCGACCCTAGTACAGGAATAAGCAAAAGATGATGGATGGATGTTTCAATGTTACCCATACTCACAGCATGTGTTCTCCTGTGCTTTTGCCCCTTCTCCTACAATCTCGTTGCCAGACATGTAGAAGAAATGGCTGCCTGCACAGGTAATTAGGCTCAGCTGTTCAGCTGTGGAGTGGGAACGGAGCTTAGCCAAAGCGGCCAATTCTCTCCAACTCACATAGCCTCCATCTGTTTGTGTTGTCAGTCAGCAAACGTTGTTGTAAAGACAAAAGAGAACAAGAAAGCCAAATCAACGGAGATGAATTCCCCTGCTGCACCGTTCACTCAGGCTAAAGTTGGAAAACTTGTGAAATGTGTAACTGTGCTTCCGATTTCTTAAAGAAAAAAAAAAAATTACATTAAAAATAAGGACAGATAAGCACCACGCTGGAGAAAAGGCTGAAGGGATGCAGATAAACTAAATACAGTATGAGAGAAAAATCTCAAGATTATATTTTAATGGAATTGCTGGAATCCTCATGCAGCAAAAAAAAAAAAAAAAAAAATCTGCAGTGAAGTTCTGAGACGTGTTAAATCTCAGTGCAGCATATTATAATTCACTATAGTACACCCTGACAGGCTCGCCAGCTTAACCACTGTTGTCTCTGCTGCATTCTCATTTGCTTTCTTTATCTCAATACAAGACATTTTAAGATTAGATCATGCTCTATTTATAACCAAAAGGAACCCATATTTTTCCTCTGCGTACAATGACGTCGGCAAAAAAATGGACCGAGTCCGGTAGCCATTTCACAGAACTTGTGCTTTATTAAACCGAATGTCACCCTCAAAACTCACACCCCCTCACAATCTACTGTGACCAACACTTATATTCCCACAGACTGGAAAACACAAAGTAACCCACAGGATAGGCAGGCATGCAGCCAAACCCCACCCCCTTACACCCAAAATGGTGGGCGCCATGTGGGTAGCACGTACACCTATAACGGTGGACATACATGCACTAACACACAAGATCCCTTCAAGTAAATTCATTATAGACACAAATAGATCATGCAAAAATATAAAAACAGCGTATAGAAAAATTCAGACAATTCTCATAATTCATTCGTTTCACTCTAAAGCTCCTCCGATTTGCCCGACTGTTACCGGTGTTTAGCCGCCTATATTTCCGATGAACAAAGTTAGCATTAGATCAGCAGCATGTCCTTATTATTGTGTTTGTTAAAGGAAGAGCGCTTCTTGTATATTTGTTGGAAATTGCAGTCAGGCAATGCAAACATGCAGCTACAATCTAGAACTGATTCTCCACCTGTTATATTACACACGCCCGCTAATCCTCTAAAGCTAACATTAGCTTTAGGGTTTTTTTTTTTTTACATGCTCAATCGTTTCATCTAATCAGCACTAAGACGTTTACTTTTGCTTATTGAGCAAAAAATAAACAGAACAAGTTCATTTAGTTGCCAACAAAATTACACTTTGTGCTTTTATCTTTTATTGGAGGCGCACACAAAATTCAGTTTTATTACCATCTTATATAAACAATCTTCATACAATAAAAATTGAGTCTAAAAATAGTTTACCATACTAACTAATCCAGCTGACAGTTTAATGAAATGAGATTTCGGCTTAGTGCTTCGCACGTTCGCCTCTCCGTACTGGGGATCCCAGTTCGAATCCTGAGTTTCCATGTTCACCCTGTGTCTACTCCGGGTTTCCTCCCACAGTCCAAAAACATGGATTCAAGGTAAATTAAATGCTCTAAAATTTCCATATAGTGTGTTAGAGTTTGTGCCCAGCAATGGATTGGTGCCCTGTCCTGAAGGTATCTGCCCAGCGCCCGAGATATTCTCCCCTGGATGGTCATGAGGAACCCCACCGAGACCAAAGTAGAGAAATAAGCGGAAAATAAAGGATGAATTGACTTAATACATAGTCAATCACTTAATACATACTATTTTATTGAAACGATACATTTTCAGATGAATTGTTTAGTAACGTTGCAGTCGCATCACCAGGTGTAAAACTGAGTTCATTACACCACACAGCTGATTCTGTATATGATCTAAACATTTATTTAATGTTGCTCTTTGTTTTAGACTTCCAATATTATTTAGCAAAAAAAAAAAAAAAAACAAGAAGTAAATATAATGAAGTGTGTAGTTCTGTTTTTGGCCTCATTTATAACAAAGCTACTGATAAAATATTGTATATTGAGTTTATAGAACTATAAATAGCAAGGGACGGGT
>JAOUQT010057190.1:0-10629 GCA_025769995.1 Xyliphius kryptos | reverse complement strand
TTTCACAGAAGTGTGGTTTACTTGGAGTTACATTGTGTTGTTTAAGTGTTCCCTTTATTTTTTTGAGCAGTGTAGTTAACAAATGGTGGTTAGTATGGCAAAGAGAATGCTGCGGGCATCTGACGTGCCTCTCTTTTTTTTTTCAAGACAAAGAAAAAGCATGAACCTCTGTTTTCGTTCTTTCCACAATTAATCAATTAAAACTGATGAACGCGTTAACTTCACTTTTACTTCTCAAGGGAAACTTAACTGGGACAATGAATACGCTGATTAAATCCAAAGCAACCAGCAAAAACAAATGTAATTTTTGCAAAGAAAATGGATGAATACTGGATCCAGCGATATCTGAAGTCAATGAGAACAGAGGTGGCACTCTTTACAAGCTGTTCGCGACCCTCGCAAAACATGTCCGTGACCCACCATTTGAGACACGCTGTTCTAGTTTATCTCAGCACATCTAAACAGTCTGCCAGTTTTTTCTTGCCACTGTCGCTTCGGCTTGCTCTTTGGGGGTTCAAGCTCAAAACACTATAAAGCTGCTTTGTGACAACGCACTGATGTAAAAAGCTCTATATAAATAAATTACTTGAACTCCAAGTTTTAAACAGGGTTTAGGTCACAGCTCTGTTCAGGTCAGTATCAGGTCAAACCATCTTTTTGGATCTTTCTCAAACTGTTCCAACATTGTTGGTAGAATAAGCTTATCCAAAACACATGGTTAGGTGCTTGGATTTATTGTTAAAGGGGCTGGAAGACATACCAGAAATAAGTGATTAACAGGTGTGTCCCAATACTTTTGTTTATATAGTTTGCACATATCTGTCCCTGAAAACGTGGCAGACATTAAACCACTACAGAGTGTGTGGGAAAATAGAAGGTATGTAAATGAGGTCAGACTGATCTTGGAAAACATGCTGGCTAATGCTGACACATTGTGCAGTAATCAGTTACCAGATCTACATTCCGGCTGATGGGGCAAAAACCTAATGATGGCATGCTAGGCAAATTAAAAACAGACTGTTATTTTGGTTGTCACAGGTTTTAAAGACCATAGAGAGAAAAGGCTACTGTGACTTTTTCTAATATAGGTTGATTACAGACTAAGATCCCAGAGCTGCACCAATAACTGACTAGCATCATCATCCTGTATGCAGCATCCTATGATCCCTAATGACCTACTATCTCAGATTCTACATTAAGTGTACAGTGTGTGAGTACAGGGTTCAAACTCAAGCAGCACAACACACACCAACACCCCTGCACCACCATGTCAGTGTCACTGCAGTACTAAGAATCATCCACCACCATAATAATACCTGCTCTGTCCATTGTACTGATAATCAAAGTCTTATATCAACAATTCTTAACTGATTAGCATGTTCGCTTCTCAGCACTGGGGATCCAGGTTCGAATCCCGATCTGGAGTTTCCATGTTCTCCCTGTGTTCACTTGGGTTTCCTGTGGGATCTCCAGTTTAATCCCATGGTGCAAAAAGGTGAATTCAAGGTAAATTGTCTGTGTGTAAGAGTACACTTGACTCCACTTTGTTCATGGTGTCAGTTCCACTTCCTGTAAAGATGAACTTTGTAGTTGTATAATTTAAAAATGTAGTTCATCTGTTTTTTTGGGGGTATTTTTTTTTAACTGTAGCAACCTTTTTACTCTGTTCTTTTGGTCAGGACAGCAATAGAACCACCACAGAGCAGGTATTATTATTCCTATATAAGCAGTGTCACTGAGGTGTGAAAATGAAACAACATCCTCACTGCTGCACTAAACCCCTCAGCGCATTAGTGTCACTGCAGAACAGACAATAAACAATCTACCACCCAAATTATAACAGTTCTGTGATGCTCCTAACCAACAGAGAACAGAAAATCAACAGGGGACTAACAAAAACAAGAACACAGATGGACTACTGTCTGCAATTGTAAAACTACAAAATCCATCTATATGCTAACTGGGGGAAACATATAATAGAGCAAAAAGGGGTCGAATCAAAACTTTTGGTACAGTATACAGGAGATTTGTGAGGTCAGACACTCATGTTGGACAAGAGGCTCCAACTCAGGTTTGGATGTGGCTGAGATTTTGGGTCCGTGCAGGCGAGTCCAGTTCTAGCCAAACTTTATAGACAAAAGGGCCTTCCTGTTTGCACAAGCTGGAAGTATACAATTGTCCGAAGTACATGACACAGTGCTTGATGTTATACATAAATAACTTACTAAACCATCTAAATTTTATCAGAATGAGATTTGACCCAATACTACAATACTAAGTATGGATGCAGCTGGGCTCTGTCCATAATCGCCTAACTGGCCTACCTAGTCAGCACCTTTACTAACCTTGGTGATGCGGTGCACTTCAGCACTAATGAGCAATACAGGAGTCCAGTGTAGAGTAAAGGTGCAGGTGTAAATACAGTAAATACATGGAGGAAGGGTGGGGAATGAGATGGGGTTAAATACAGTAAATACACTGGATGGGGAGGGGGTGGTGAGACAGGGGGGTAAATACAGTGACTACATGGGGGGGTATATACAGTGAATACAGTGGTTGGGGGTGAAGTGGGAATGAGACAGGCGGTAAATACAGTAAATGCACGGGGTGGGGATTGTTCAACTTACCCTGAGCGATGGCGATGGACTCAAAGCGGTGCAGTTCTCGCAGGAGGCACGAGCGCTCGGAGGGATGGAGGCGATAGATGAAGTCCCGCGCGCCCTGCGCTGACGTCAGCGGCTCCACCGGCTCGTTGCGCGCGTGCGTCCCCAGCCTACAGCCCGGCGCGAGCGCCCGGAGCGCGTGGAGCGGCCGCACGGCGCCCCGCACACAGCGCAGCATGGGGACCGAAATAACTAACCAGCCCTGAGAGCAACAACAGGAAGAGGAGATGAAATGGGACACGGCCGCGCGCTCGCTCCCGAGATAACGGAGGGACTGCGCGCACCGAGAGCGAGCCGGGCCCCGGGTCTAAAAGTCCGCTCGCCGCGCCGCTCAGCGTCGTCAGTAAACTGCTCCGCGCGCGAACATCCCTCACGCAACTGCCCGCCACTGCTGCCTCAGCGCCGGGGCACGCGAGCTCCCAATGAGTCGGCTCTGTGATTGTGAATCCTCAGAGTCGACACAGAAGCTTTAGAGTCGATTTAATAGTGCTTGTAATACGGATTCCAGAAGGACTCGAAGGAATCGGCTCATGCTTTATTAAAAGGAGACGCGTTCCGGGTTGGAGAATCGACTCCGGACTTTCACGGACAAACACTCCGGTCTCGTGGCCGACGTCACAGTGACGTCAGATTTCTGACGTTTTCAATTATCTACGATACTATAAGGCGGGGTATTTTATTAAAATTCAGTTAGAGGATATTTTGTAAGGCCAAGGTCCAGACCCTCAGAAATTTTAAATAGTATTATGATTTTCATATCCATATCCGTTTCCATGTTCTCTCAGTGTTTGTGTGTGTTTCTACCAAGGACTCCGGTTTTCTCCCTAGTGTGTGTGTGTGTGTGTGTGTGTGTGTGTGCCCAGCGATAGATTGGTGCCCTGTCCTGTGTGTATTCGCTCACATACCCTTCTGGATAAGCATGGGGAACTACCCCACAAACATCAAATAGGATTAAGCGCAAGAAAATTTAATAAATTAATTCCATTTTTAAACAGATTGGATTGCAGGACTCTCAGCACTGGGGATTCCCGGTTCGAATCCTAATCTGGGTGGAGTTTCCATGTTCTCCCTGTTTCATCGTGGGTTTCCTCCAGTCTCCAGTTTCCTCCCACTGTCCAAACACATGGATTCAAGGTAAATTGGCTGCTCTAAATTGCCCCTAAAGTCTGTGTGTGTGCTGGCATCTGAGTCGGAGTGGAGCTCTCTGCCCTTTACTGATTCAGCCTGGGCCCATCCATCTGGCCCATCAAGAGTCACTATCATTAAAATAAATCTTAATATATTGCTTGGCCCTGTCTTGATGTTTTATCTTATGTTTCTTGTTCAAAGGTGGTCATTTTTCAGCCTTAACTACCATGACCATGTCCCTGAGTAACATGCATCTTCGGCATTTTGATACTCCAGTGATTTTGCAGCTCTGAAATATGGCAAAACTTGTGGCAAATGGCATCTTAGCAGCTTCACGCTTGATTTTCCTCAATTCATGGGCAGTTTTTTTTCCTCTTTTTTTTCAACAATCTAATTGCGACCCTGTTGGTTATTTGCCATGAAACGCTTGTTTGTTCGATGATCACGCTTCAAAAGTTTGGCAATTTCAAGACTGCTGCATCCCTCTGCAAGACATTACAAAATTTTTGACTTTTCAGAGTCTGTCAAATCTCTCTTCTGACCTATTTTGCCAAAGGAAAGGAAGTTGCCCAATAATTAAGTACACCTTATATAGGGTGTTGATGTCATTAGACCACATTCCTTCTCATTACAGTGATGCCCCTGATTTACTTAATTGGTAGTTGGCTTTCAGGCCGAAACTGCTTGGAGTAGGACGACATGTATAAAAAGGATGATGTGATCAAATTACTCATTTGCCTAATAATTCTTTACACATTGTATCTTTTTTGTAAATGTGGCAAAATCTTTATTGCAATTTTATAAGGTTCAATCCTAGTTTATAATCAAAATTTTTATTCCCTTTTTTTCGCATCTTCATTCAATTTTGTTGTAATTTATTGTGTTGGTTTAGCATACAGTCAGGACAATAAAGCTACTTTGAATCGTAATAGGGAATGAATCGGTTCATGTTTTTTTGTACGATGACGCGATACAGGGTAAAGAGTCAACTCAGGAATTCACGGATGTACCCTCCTGTCTCATCACGGTGACGTCAAATTTTTGACGTTTTCAATTACCTGACTGTACTCCGTTAAAGAGCACCGCGCGTCCTAATTCGCACTAGTCTCACTACTTCCAACAGAGTAAGCAATCAAGGGCACACTATTTTTGAAATATTTTTTTCTCCTCGGATTCAAACAAAATACTTTTATTTGTTATAAGTGCAGCAGATAAGCTATACTGTGTATTAAACACAAAGATTTCTGCCTAGTGCACTTATAACTGAGAAGGTAGTGATTTGGGACAGACCACACTGCCTTTACACACACGGCCACGTACGGCTGAAAGTAAATACAGCTGTCTGACAGAATCACAAAAACTCACTGAAACATTCAATATAGTGTTCAATCATTCATTATCATCCGCTTCATCCTGCACTAGGGTCCCGGTGGGGTTCCCCAAGCTCAACCAAAAGAAAACATTTCGGGCGCTGGGCATATACACCCAGGGCAGGATGCAATCTGTTGCTGGGCACACACTCACTCACACAACCACAAACTGTACGGGGCAATTTTGAGCATTAAATTTACCTTGAATCCATGTTTTTGGACTGTGGAAGGAAACCGGAGAACCCGGAGGGAACCCACGCGGACATGGGGAGAACATGTAAATTCCACTCATATCGGGATTCGAACCAGGAATCCCCAGTGCTGAGAGGCGAACGTGCTAACCACTAAGCCACCATGCCACCCATTTAGTGTTGAAGTTATACATATTTTGATTGCCAAATTACAATTTGTCGATCTGTGCTTTAATTTAGTAGCAAAAAGCACCAAACTCTATATAAATAAAAAATGTAAATGTTCGTTTGTACAAAACCTCAAATCGCCAAAAAGTGTTACATTCACGTGTTTTTACATGCTTTATTTTTATTTCGTGGCCTATGGCTTATAGAGATTGGGGCTTGGGTAGAGGGGAGGGAAAAAACATGCCGCTTGGCTTATAGAGATTGGCGCACAGGTAGAGTGGAGGGGAAGACACATGCCGCTTGGCTTATAGAGATTGGCGCACTGGCGGCTAAAGTGAAGCTAATGCTGTAAGGCATGCTACGAGTTGCACGTCAACGGCAATGTGTCCGATCCCACAGCACCGCTTTGCTTCCAAAAACTTTATTGAAAATGGAATTTGAAGATAGTTATCTTGCCAAATAAGCAAATCAGTGAGTGACTCCGAATAAAACATGCTGTAAACATGCTCAACGGTGTAGAACGGCTAACAGCTATTTAAAATATATAAACCCTAACACCATCACTCATTCAAAACAATTGCCTTTTAACTTTCACATTGTTATCAGGTTCAGCATATTAGAAATGTGCGCTTTTTCATTTTTCCTAAGTTTAATATAAAAACTAAAAGATTTAAACAGTATGACAAATATCTGAGGTAAAACTGAATAACCAGATTTAAATAAGTTAAGATTTAAAATAGTGAAAAAGTTTTAAATTAGGATTCAGCTACATGATAGCAATTAAAACAACTTCAAGGAATGCAAAACTAATTTACTTAAAGGATTATTTACAAAAATAAAATGAATAAAAAGAATGTTTCATTCATAACAACTCTGACCTCACCCTCTAAAGTTTAATCCAGACATCAGTGTCCAGTCCCATTAAAGCTCTACTGGATAAATGTTCAAAACTCACAGACACTCCAAAAGTTTTATTTGTGAATGCGGAAGTTGATAAAGCTACGAAAGGGTAGAGAACAAGTTTTAATGGGGTGTCATTAGATCCTGTGTGTATAACGTGTAGGATCCCAGCACTTTAATCCATGTAAAGCTTAACGGTGCCACCTTGTGGTCACAATGTTGTTTCTTTAACTTCAGCATTTAATTTAAAAAAGCTGCATGAGGATTACAAAGAGCACACAGTCAGTCCACCTCTGGACAACAGGAGGAACCCACTTGAGACCTAAAAACTTGAGACAAATGTCTATAATTTAAAATATCTTAGTAAATATCCTGTCTTACCTTATTGTTCCTCTTATTCTTTAGCGAGGGGCATCGGCTCCACGCTGTCAATGTAAAGCACATTACTTTAACTGTCATCACATCACATGAGGTCATTCATCAGATTCATTCATTCAAAAGCGACTAACATCATAATAGCTGGGGTCAGAACACAGGGTTGGTCCAGCCCACCTTGGGGGCAGTAAGGATTTAGGTACTCAAAGTGACTCTAGGATTTGAACCCCCCAAAACTCCAACCACTTAACTACCACACCCTATAGATAAACTGATAACCAGCTACCATTAGTGGTACGGTTTAAATGAGAAGAGAATTTCTTTTAAACATTTTGCCAGTTAGTTTCAAGTTTCATACTTGGGTGGAGGGCGGGACGGCGGCTTAGTGGTTAGCATGTTTGCCTCTCAGTGGGGGGTTCGAATCCCGAGCTGGAGTTTCCATGTTGTCCCTGTGTCCACATGGGCCTTCCTCTGTCTTCCTCCCACAGTCCAAAAACATGAATTCAAGGTGAATAGGCAGCTCTAGATTTCCTGTATGGTCTGTGTGTCCCAAGCCAAGCGAGTTCATCGCTGTGGCGACCCTTGAATAATAGAGGGTAAAATGCCAATAGCCAAAAAAGAGTTTCACATGTGAGTGGAGACACTGTGACCTTGTGATTTGTCTTTAATGTACAATAAAACATTAAAACATTATACTGCAAAACAAGACGAAGCTCAGATGAAGCGTTAACTTACAACTAATAGGATCCTGTGTGATAATCCACAGGTTATATAAATCCCTTATGATATAGACAAAAGAAAGAAACCCATTTTAACTAATAATCTTAAAGTTAGCATCTTAGAAATAAACACAATTATATTTTACTTTACAAAACAATTATTTTCTATACATCGGTGTAGCAGCCCATAGGGTTATGATTATGGATAACTGATAAATGATTACGGATAACTTTAAAATACCAAAATATTTTATATCGCGCATTTATACAAATGTGAAGCGCTCAGAGGTGTGGGGTACTGGGAATAATGTCACGGCTGACAAGCAGAACCGGAACTACCTGTTTTATAATTAAAAATAACAATAATGTTTTTTTTGTTTGCAACATCTTCCAAACAATAACAAAACAACAAACCCTAACTCTTGATGATGTCAAAGGCGGTTGTCATAACATTATGGCCTGCTACAGTGCTTTCGATTTGCATTTCAAGGTGCTCTTTAAAGGACCAGGTGAAAAACACAAACTAAATTGAACATCCTAATTCACAGAACGTTCATTATTCAGTATTAAAAAAAAAACAACAACAGTAAAATACTGTGAAACTTTAAAGCCACATGTAGGAACCTGAAAATTTGGGAAGTAAAGAGCACAAACTAGTAATAGTGTAGCTAATAATTAAAACCACACCAGAGAAAAAGGTATTAAAATCTGCAGCAAGAATAAATCAGGACTCTTACAAATAAAGTTTCTTTGATGTCCGGACTCTATTCATGACCAAATCTACAAAATGAAAGGATCCATGATTAAATTACGCACCTTTATTTTTAAAAGTGTGCTTTCTTGTGGACAAATTTGATCTTTTTATAACCCTAAATGAAATAAAATCAAGCTTATTTTAAATAATAGAGATGAAATATCTTTAAATAATACCTTCATCCCATTAAGACTGTATTTCATATTACTTGTCTGCAAGTCAGCTATTTTTTTTGTAAATAAACATATTCTTTCTATAAAGATCTGCTCACAGTAAAAAATAAGGTATGTTCTCTGCGTTTCGGCGCATACATACCAGTCATCCTCTACGGTCCTGATTTCTTTTATTGCTATGGACCCTAAAAGTGACACATGGGTATTTACAGAAAAAAAGCACAAAGAACGTGAACAGAACAGCACCATCACTTAAATAACAGATAAATGTAAAAATCCCCGTTTAATGATTCAGCTGCACGGACTGCTAATATGACGGAAGCACGAGGTGCAGGTGTTTGAAATGAAGGACGATGACAGAGATGAGTTTGTTGCTTTTCCAAAACAACAGACGCCTCTCAGACGGGGGTGGGAAAACCTTTTAAATCCCAGGCCACAATAGGATATAAAATTTGACAGAGGGGCCGGGCTAGTTGGCTGCTTTGTGGTAAAAAGACGACTTACTATGTATACTTTGAAACCGCAACGGTTTCCATAAAAAAATTATTTAGTTGTCTATTTCTTATTTAACACTCGGCTCTCAATGTACACTTTTTACAAAAGGGCTCAAAAAGGCAAACAACAAAGTAAAGTGTAGAACACCTTACTAGTGGAGTGTGCCAGCTATTGGGGAAATGCAGGCATAGCAGGAAAAAGGAACGCAAGTAAGCTATACTAATAAAATATTTAGAGAATATAGCTTAAACAAGTTTGGCAGGCCGGATTAAAAAGCCTAACGGGCCGCATCTGGCCTGCGAGCCTCATAGTTTGCCCACCCCGCCATAAAACATCTAAACTGCTGGACGTCTATCCTAATTGATGTACGATTTCAACAAAATATTCAGAATGTCACAGTGTAAGTGTGAGTCGGTATGAATCCATATTGTGGGGTTGATGAATAAATTAAATTTCACACTTCCTATTTCTATTTACCTGCTGCTAAACGCTAATGAGCGTGTTACTCGGCTACGCTTCAGATGACGTTAAAAACGAGTATCAGTACTAAAATGCTCGGAGTATACCAAACTAAAACTGTCCTTGTAATACTATTCTCACGTTTTTCAGGTTGTTACAAAAACACTTGAAAGCAACATCTCAGGTCCCCGTGCATAGTAATGCTTACAAATATAAAATAAAATCGGTTGCATCGTTAAGAGTGATGATCTGCAACGTTTGTTTATTTAGCGCCTTTACCTCAGGAACCAACCTGATATTCGCAATATTACATCCCAGGACATTTTTAAATCGTTTTTATGGTTGTTTTTATGTTTTACAATGGATTTTATTTCCAATGTACTGTGTTCTTAGTTTTGAAAGGCGCCTATAAATACAATTTATTATTTTTATTGTTTATTTTTTCATGCAGTGTCTGAAATCTGGTTTCGATGGCAAGCATGGAACCGCTTTGTTTAAACTTTTTCAACATCCCTAAGGTTTTCCAGTGGTCAGGACTGTTCCGATGGTGAAACCTTGGAATTAGAGGGTTTGCCCTGCCACAGTTTTTTGTTAGGACTTTTAAAAGCTTTCGTTTTGGAATTCTGGGATTGGCCCAACCGTTCGGTCCAGGTGTTATACAGCTGGATATATGAGGCAAGCGGGCTGCTTTTTTGTGGGCCACTTGGTATAAATACTATATAGACAAATATATTGAGACACCTTCACAATGCACAACAACCCGCATTTGAGAAGTCTTTCCACAAGAATATAGAGTATGTCCTTGGATAGCTTGTGGGAAACAGCTGTAAGGTCTTCATTTTTTTTTATTCCGAATGTCAGGGTTTAGGTTTTTCACATCAAACCTGCTCAAACAGATCTTAATAAAGACTGTTTTTGCACAGTCATGATGGAATCCAAAAAGACCTTCCCCCTTTGTGGGACACCTGAATTAAATGATTTAGCAGTGTTTTCTAATACACATAGTGTGTATGTATATATATATATATATATATATATATATATATATATATACACACACAGGGGTTGGACAATAAAACTAAAACACCTGTCATTTTAGTGTGGGAGGTTACATGTCTAAATTGGAGCAGCCCGGTGGCCAATCTTCATTAATTGCACATTGTACCAATAAGATCAGAGTGTGAAGGTATAAAGTAAGAGCACAGTTTTGCTCAAAATATTGCATTGTATACAA
>JAOUQT010057173.1:0-10629 GCA_025769995.1 Xyliphius kryptos | reverse complement strand
GGATGGGTTAAATGTGGAGGACAAATTCCTCTGTGTGTAAGCACAGTAGGCAAAATGAATCACTTTATCACTTTTATTTATGCTGTCCACCAGGCTAAACTTATCAGTTTTTCCTTTCTTAACCCAATCCTGTCTTTTACCTGACATGAAAACCATGCAATAGTTATCTTTCTTTGCTGCTTGTTTTTGAATGCACTGTAAATGTGTTTTGCTTGCCTTTGCTATGAATTTACTAGCTTTATGAGTGAGCATTTATTTTTTTAGATTTTCCTCCTGCTATAAAACCCACCACTGATTCGCGGAAATATTTTAAGATGTAAATCTGGCTCTCCGGTTGCTTTTGCTTTATGGAAAGTTTAAAAGCTTAACAGGAAGGTTCCAGACAGTGACAGTTCTCTGGCAGGACCCATGCCTTTTGAAAAGGCTGTATTAGTATTGTTAGAAAGCTCTGAGTCTAGTTGCAGTAACGTGCTGAAGTGTTATGTTCTCAACTCGTGATAGGAAAAAATGTTATATTGCTGGTATTGTTTCAAACTGCAGAAGGCAGTGACCTTGTCGTCTCTCATTGTTTTGATGTTGACTGGTATCATTGATAATGAAAGATCAATTAGGAAGCCTGTTGCTGTTTGTTTTATGTGTGTGCATATTTGTGGTGTTATTATTCAGTTAAAGTTATGGGGATGCAGTTATACCGAGTGTAAACACAGAGGGAAAATTGTTTCATTTAAATGATATGCACTGACACAGTCTGGCATAATTCTTATAACACAAATATTCATAATTTACACATTGAGTTTATATTCACATTAAAAACTTAATCTTAAAAAATTTAAATCGTATCTGACAACAATGTAGGGTTATTAAGAACCGCACCACACCGCCCTTTAAATCTATTAAACATTTTTACTAATACATTCACCACAAATACAGTTTTGAGTTTAAGTTTGTAGTTTGTATATCTCAAATACTTTGAATTGGATTACAAACACACATGTTTAACGTGACAGAATTACCCATTTCCTAAACTGAAATGTTTATTAAAAATAGTCGCATATATAGGCAAATATTTAAATGTCAAGCCTTATGCATTTTTGCAGAAATATTCACGTTTTCTGGAAAATTTACATCGAGAGAAGGATCAAGAAGAATAGCTAATGCGATAGGAGATTTATCAAGCCCTACCAAAGCTACTGTCTCCTTTATATAACAACTGCACTACTTCTAGGAAGTTCTGTTACTTATTTCGACATCTGAAACCTTCAGGATAGCCATCTTAAGCTCTCTGGTAGGAAATGAGTCAATTCCTTGGGGACGGAGAAATCCCTAAGCAAAAAAAAAGTGTTTTGCTATAAAGTTTGCACGTTACTATCGTAATACAATGAAACTGATAATGATGCCATCTGATAAATTTAAATTTTTAAAAAGGATGCTTAAAACCATTTTAAGTTTAACTTTAGATCATTATTAAATTAAAGCTTAAAGATTTTTACAGTCGTCTTATTAGTTAAGACGCAATCATTGTCTATAAATTAGCTTACTTTGGAAAGTATTTTGCTATCAATTTAGGTTCATCTTCTTCTTCTTTCAGTTTTATTTACTCTTCATTATCCAACTCACATATTAGGCTTGGTAAAGGGTTTTATTCCGGATGTCTTTCCTGACACAACCCTCAGCCTCTACCGGGTTTGGATAACACAGAACATGGGGACAATTTAGAGCAGCCGATTCACCTTAAGTCCATGTTTTTGGACTGTGGGAGTATCCTGGAAAATCTCACACAGACACGGGGAGAACATGTAAACTCCACCAAGATTGGGATTTCAACTGGAACTCCCCAGACTTACTAATACCCACTTCAAATGTTTGTGTGCATTTTATTATTTTATTGTAATTCTAAAGTTAGACTGTTTCAATTAAAAAAGCACTTCAGTAACGTGTTAATACCAAAGTAATATTATGCAGAACATTTCTGAAATACAGCTTGCATAATTACACTATTAATAAATATCAATCTTTAATTCAGTCATATGTCACTGGGAGAGCTGCTGTGGTTTAAATTCTGACACTACATAAATAAATCAGTTTGCAATGTGTTACAGTGTATTCAGTAAGGTGGGACCTTGCCAGCCCATTCAGTTGGATCCTCACCCTCATTTGTTTTGATATGCAGTGCCATCAACACCTTATGCTCAGGATTTATCTTGCAGCTGCCTTTCAAAGTACATACGGATTTAATCTATTTGTTTTAGGGGTGTATATTTATCCCCTGTAGCTTAAAGAAAACAATTTACTTTACTTTACTTTTTTTTGCCTAAGTAACTACTAATACAATCACTGTGCAAGTGTAAACTCTGCATAAGATCATTCGGTTTCAGTTGCTCTTAGACACCGTGACCTATTCATGGTGAAGATTAGCTTCCCGCTGGTGTTGTATAGCTTTGCTTGTTTGCTGATTTAGTGTCACTGTTTAAGAAGTGTTCATTACTGCATTGACATGCAGAAACAACTGGACTAATCTTTGTCAAATAGCTGTTTGTTTCAATGTTTCAAGCAAGTTGTTTCGACAAGTGTCCCATCCTATCCAGTCATTTAAAAGTTAATCCAAGTAGCATAAATGTACCTTTGCTGTCAGTCATTATATTTACATTTACTATGTTTTTTTAAATTTTTTATTAGTACTATACTTTTGCTTCTTTAGAATAGATGGATATATTCAAAAGACACTTCAACTTATACTGAGTTTGTGTACATTAGCGGTCAAAAGTTTTAGAACATTTATCACCCCGGTTTATACTTCTATCAACACATTTAGTTAAAAACACACATATATATATATATATATATATATATATATATATATTTATATATATTTATACACACACACACACACACACACACACACATTGCTCAAATAACACTCTCCAAGTCAACCACACTTCTGTGAGAGGCATTTAGCAAGACAACCCCAGCCCCTATAAAGAAGTGGTTCTCATCCTTTCTGGCTGATGTCTTGGTCACTTTTGGCATTTTGTCAGTTCTTTCAACGTAGAGGTAGCATGAGACGGTGTCTACAACCCACTCAAGTTGCTCAGGTAGTGCAGCTTATTCATGATGGCACATCAATGCCAGCTGTGGCAAGAAGGTCTGCTGTATTTGTCAGCATAGTGTCCAAAGCATGGAGCAGATACCAGGAGACAGGTCAGTCCACCAGGAGACATGGAGGGGGCTGTAGGGAGAACATTTACTACCTCATCAGGAGCATGAGGATCAGCCAGTTGGATCAGCCAGTCATTTGATTTTCCACTTTGAGTATGATTTCAAATAATACTCAATGCTTTTGATTTTTATTTTGATCATTTTTGTTATTTTATTTTCAATGCATGCCACTATCGCCTAAATAAAGATTTTTAACTGAAATATTTTTTTTCATTGAGATCTAGGATGTGTGATTTTAGTTTTCTCTATATTTTTTGCAGTGTAGCAATGTAGGACTAGTAGTAAAATAGGTTAGAAAGGTTACAGAAAGTAAATGCGCCTAGCCAGTAGTTCACATATAAAGATTAATATTTATCAGTAACACTGTTATGGTCTGAGTATTAAATCATAAATGAACACTGCTTATTAAAGTACTGAATTACATAGACCTTATTTTTTTTCAATGCCAGTTTACTTACTGTAAATACCAAGCTTTTTAAACTTCTCTTAAAGTTCTTATCAATATTATTGCACAAAAGTTACACTGACCAGATTTTATCTTTAATAAAAAATGCTATTTTTACTGTGTTTTTTTTTTTTCCAAAAATATTTGATGCTAAAAGCAAGATGTTTCACTTGGTTACTTTAGTCATGTGCTTTAGTTGTTCTTTGCTTTGCTGCAACCTCAAATTGGGTGCTACCTGTCAAGTTTCAGACAGCCATTCTGTTGCGCTCCAAACTGTAAAATAAAACCAGAAACGCGAGCTTGGTCTTGATTACTTCACACCGACTTTTCCTGAGACTACTGCATGGTGCAAAGCAGATTATATTATGTGTGACAAGCTGTATGTTGCAAGTCGTCAACATCCCTGGATACAGCAGCTCTGAATAAATGCGGGTGTGGCCTAGCAGATGGTTAAAGATGTCTAAGTAAAACTCATCTAAAATTAAATAGGGTGTTTGAGTGTAAATAAAAGTCTGTCCCTATAAAGATCACAAGTGGAGCATAAAGTACACAGAATTTTTGTTTTTATTTGGTTTGTAAAAATAATTCTTATACCGGTCACAGTAATGTCAGAGTGTTACATGTAACTTGTGATTTACTGTCTCTGTCAGCCAATAAGCACAAAGAAATGGCGTAATGATAGCACATGGTTATTCTTAGCTCTTCACCCTGGATGTTCATTCTGAATAGTGCCCACTGTCTGACATCATATTTTCACCATGTCTCATGTCATGGTAATTTTTCGGTGCTCCTGTGTGTTTTACTGAAACAGCCACAATGTTGCAACTCATAGCAATTTGCTGAATTATGTTTTAAAAACTTGCTACTGCAAAGAAGCAAATGGCACAATTCTTTTGTGATGTTCTGCCAGCAATTCCCCTGAGGTGCACTAATAAAACTATAAATACAAACCATGTCACTTTTAAAATTTTTATGATGCACAAATGCTTTCATTAGTGCAGTACTCCTGTTACCCCCCTCTTGTTTATCTCTTGTTTAAACAATTTCCCCTCTTGTAAAAATAATAATAATAATAATTGACTTTTTGTTTTTTTAAGGGCAGAGTAATTTAAGAGTTAGCAAACCTTAAGCACCAGTCATGTTGAATCAGTTTAAAAGGCTATGTGAAAGTGCGTTTGTTGAGCTGTGTGGGTCTTGTTGCTTCAACAGCCAGGTCAATAGCTTAACTTCATTATTTAAATTGTAAATGGGGTCTGGCAAATTGTGTTTGGGCACTTCCCCCTTGTGTCGAAACAATGGAGATGGATAAGTTGAGTCCATCTATTAGAGTGGGTGTTCAGCTTTAGGATGGAACTCCAACACAGCAGTAGAGGGCCCTCGGCAGCAGCTGAGAAACAATAATTGCCAGACAATAATTAGGGCAACAGATCCTAATTGATCGCTTTCACCAGAATGCTGGTGCTCCTAAACATCTGTTTATGGCCATAAGGGTGGCCATACACTGGTCATATAGAGACAGAAACCAAAAACCCTGTGACTCATTTCTTTCTCTATTTCTTAAACTTTCTATTGGAATTTTTTCTTACTCAGTACCATGATGTTGATATTATTTAACCTTTTCCAAAAGCCCCTAGTGCACAATAAAAATAGGTTATTCTTTATATGTCTCCTTCTCTGGTCAGTGCTGTGTTTTGTGGATTTTTCACTTAGAAATATTTGTGTTAAAGGACTTGATTGCATTTTAGAATTTTATAACCCTCCATGGAGTGTAAAGTTCTTGTACTTGGCAGTGTGTATGAGTAGACAAGTGCCCGACTTGTGTTTAACCAGCCTAAGCGAACTCATGTCACTCCACTACTCCTCTCTCTTCATTGGCTTCCTGTAGCCGCTCATGTTTAGTACAAGGCACTGACTGGGCTACGAGTCTGGTTCAGCCCCCTCCTACCTTCAATCAATCTTTCCTAAATACACTCAGACTCCTTTACTGTGCTCTAGTGATGAATGTCGCCTGATTCCAACTCACAGGGGTGCTAATTTTTACTCCATTTCATTCTCCACTGCTAAATGGTGTAACGATCTTCCCAACACCATCCGTAAGGCTGATTCACTCAGCATCTTCGATAACTTTTGAAAACACACCTCTTCCACAAAGACTTGTTATAATTGTATCCTTATTTTTAAATAGATCCAGATCTAATAATGCACAGTGTTGATTGTACTAGTGTAGCTGTAGTAACCACTGACTTGTGTTGTTATCCCATTTCTAAATCACTTTGGTTAAAAAGCGCCTACTAAATGACTAAATGTAAATGGTTATGATGATCTACAAAAAGCTTTTTCTAAGTCTAAGACTTTAAGATTTTAAGTCCTGCTATGCCTTGTCTGACACAAATACTTTAAAGTATATGATTTGTGACTGCTTTTTGTTTCTTTGTTATTTGTAATGTTCTGCGTGACTTATATTAACTTAAAATGGTTTCCATCAGATAACATGGTTGTAAAACAATATTTATGAGCCTTGGATGTGTACTCTGTTGCAGATTGGGCTAAAAAAGGAGCGGTCATATAAGAAAAAGTATTTGCAGCAAGCAGAGGCACTGTATTGGGTTGTGGGTTGTTAAGTTACTGTCATAGATGAGAGAAAATACACTCGTTTAAATTCTATTCTATTTCTATCTCTTAAATTCTGCATCTTTGGATAAACTTGTCACGATTTAAAGGAACATAAATACAACCTTAGCTGGACTACAGCACATGAAAAATTACATCTTTTTGTCATTTATTTTACAAAAATTAAGGCAAAATGATCCTAAACAACTCTTGCTGCCCTCAAATCTGGAAGTTCAATTCATAGCACATTAAAAATAGAAGTAGAAAATATGTCTGTGTAATCATCAGTACATGCTCCAGGTAGCACGTTAAATTTAAGTGCAATAGCCTGAACAACTATCAGTGATTGAAATGGTTGCCAAGAGAAAGTCTCGCTTTGGTAAAAAAAAAAAGAGAAGAAAAAAATTACAGCATAGGTCACATTTGCAAAGCTGCATTTGAACAAAATACAAAATATTTGAAATAATGTCCTTTGAATAAACAACAACGGAGTAGAGAGTGTGAACAAATTATAGCATATTATCACAAAGACCTCGGGCCATGGTTTGTTTTACAGCAACGGCAACTATGGTTACTGAGTCAACCATAAACTTCTCACGCCATCCATCAAACACTTAAACTACTGTAGGTCCAGACCTCAACCCAACTCAAATGATCTAGTGAGACCCTGAGATTTGAGCATAAAAGAATGCTTCACATGAACTAATGCAATTTTTTTCCAGAACAATGTGAGATTCAGGATTGTCAAATATTGATTGTCATTTTTAATGAATTGTTATCCGAATTTGAGACATTTAAAACCTGCTGTGTGTGTTTTTTTTTATTGTATCCTGATGCCTAAAATCATACAATTCAAAGATGGTGTGTTTCTGTTGCACATGACACTAGAATGAAATATTATTTGATCATTTTAAACCTATCACGGTAATATTCAAATATTTTTTCTACAATTCTTTTATTTGTCTTGTGTCCATCTGTTCAGTGAGATGATTAAATTTTACTACAGTAGCACTGTATTTACAGCATAGATTTTTAATGACTATTATTAATGTAAAAATGCCCCCTGCAACAATCTGCATTACTTATGTCTGTTAATATATGTGTAAATATGTTAACATTCTTACTGTAGGAAATTTTAGGAGATGAGGCTATGGCAAAGAGGTGAGATCAGAGTAGATGTGTAATGCTTTTACCAGTATATAATACAGGAGTGTGAGGATCACCCACTTGATGGCAGGACCTTACTTTTTAATGGTGCTGTACTTCTGCTCCTGCACAAAGAGCTTGTGAATAGTTTACAGAAACTCCATTTCTTCACCACCTGAAACAAAACTCTCCAGCACTATATATGACACAAAAATCATTAGAACATAGCAGCTGGTCCACCACAAGGTACAGTCTTTACCAGAATTAAAGTCTGCAGGCACATTTAAAATCCATTTTAAATCAGTCAGTGGACCGGTGATGTTGAAATAGTAAGGTATAAAGCTGTGATCCAGCTTGCAACAAGAACGTTTACTTACTTTTTAGATGCAATAGCTGCTGACTTAAATGAGTTGATTTAGGGATGCTTGTGCCCATGTTCCAAGTAAAAGCCCAGATATATTAATTGTAGTGATTGAAGCAGGTTGCCTCAATGGATTTTCAGGATAGCCTTAAAATTTTGCTTTTGCTTTGAACATTACGATAAATATATGCAATGTGAAAAGTAAAGATTTTGTGTATGAGACATTGGAATACAGCCAGCACTCTGAACAGCCTAAACGGAAGCGTCACAAATTATTGTAATCTGAACAGGATGGTGGAAGCTTATTTTTGTGGGACATGGTGGGTGAAGCAGATCTGCCAATATTTGATTGTTAAAATTTGTTGTGCCTGAGCAGTCTGTCAAACCGTACCATGGAATAAGTGTTAAACTTAGACATCATGTTGTGCTTTCTGTATGTCCACACAGAAGTGTTTTAAACAGACAGCATTGGAAACTATAACCAGGGTACTGGATATGGTTGCAATTGTATCCTAAACCATATTTATGTTCAGGCAGATAATCAAGGAAACGGCATATATTACCCAGAGTGTATTTCAGTTTGGTGTTCCATAAGATTTAAATCATTTGATTTGTATTTTGTTATCTACTTTGATGACTTGTTTTAACAATCTAATAGCATTTTAGGACAAAAGTATGCAAAAATATACATATACAAGGTAAACTAAGGTATAATAAGTAAAGTACCAGTCAAAAGTTTAAACATACCCCCATTTTGCTCCACTTATTGTTAATTTGAAAACAAGGGTCTTCTCCTGACACACAAATGTATCCATGGCCAAGTTCCATCTTCTTTGAATGAGCTGCTCATACCACAGACACATCTATAAATCCTCTGATCTGTGCATCTCCACCATCTTCTCCCAACCTGAACCAAACTTAGCACTATGGATGATCATACCTTTTGTTCTGCAGCTCCTGAGACAACTGATTTTCACAAAGCACATATGGACAGAAATGATCACATTTTATTAGTATTATATAATGATTAACCCTCTTAATCCATGTTTTTATACATTGAGCACTTGGAGTTATATTATTATTATTATTATTATTATTATCATGAGGTGGATAAATTAAACAATAGAGCGAGAATGTGATATGTCCAAACTTTTGACTGGAGATGTACATCAAGATTGTTTTGAATTAAAAGCTTGATCCCTGTGCTTGGCACTTCAGCTTTATTGTTGGTTTTAAAAAATAATTTCAGGCAATTTTTATCTTTTTTTTTTTTTTTAAATCATAATGCACTTAAAGCTGATTATCAGAAGGCAGTGGGTGTGCAATGTATCACCACAATTAATTTTTACAAGCGCAAATCCTTACTATTTTTACAAGTCATTTTAACTGACTCATGTTTATGCTTGTAAATGTCACTTTGTTAATACAAGTCTAAAAACTCACAAGCGATATCATGCCTGCTGCTCACTCTTTTTAAACTGATATGGAAATCCTACTCCCAGAGAGACATGAAACCAAGTCAGCTCAGGATAACAAATCAGTCGCCTGTCCTTTAGAGTCACTGCTGTCTAACTCCAAATGAAGTGAAAAAAGGATCCTGCTGATTATTAGTTTGATCAACCAGAACACTAATCAGTCGTTACATGCTCAGGTTATAGTGCATGTGAGGACTTCCTGGACCTTCCAAATATAGACGGTTGATGTACACGTGCTAGAATAAATTATGTCAAGAGCAAAAGTTTAACATAAAGTAATAGTTATTAATACCTCTATTAATGACACCACGAGACTAATGATTTTAATCCAGAATTTTAAACTAAACAATAAACACGCTTTATTGGTGTTTCTGACAATTATAAGTCATTAAAATATCAGTTTGACATAAATAACTAATTTTAATGCAGAACCTCACAAACTGTATAAATCAGATACATGAGCTGTGGGGTTTCATATGCTTCAGTCAACATTTTATTAATGACTTATGAATTAAATAAACAATATAACATAAAAACCTAAAATATGTTTAAATATTAAAAAGAACAAACAACTTTTATTAAAATCACCCTCCAGAGTCTATTAAAGTTACATATTTCTTATAATTAATATAGTAAAAATGCATACGATTATTATTATTATTAATTATAGTATTTTATCGGTTTTAAAGGCAGAGTGTCTGTATTCCGCTGTCACAAATAAAACCCTGTAATAAATATTATTTATGCATCATCTTCAGCTGTTCCTGTCCTTAGCTTTTATAGTTTGGCTGAATGTTAAAGAAAGGGATGGCACAGGCTCCTAAATTCACAGGGCTGGATCCATGGTTCTGGCCTAACCCTGACATCAAGCACTTGGAGGCTGATTTGTGAGGTGTAATAATACAAAGTGACACTATACCGGCATGTACACACATTTTTCTTATAAAGAAAGAAGCCTGAATTGCGTATTTTGTTATACCATTACTGGACTTTGGCAGATGCCCGCTTCATAAATTTTCCGAAGCACCAGCACTGCATTCACTCTCAAGCAGGTGTGTAGAGGGCACCAAGGGGGTTAATATAATTTTACAATGTCACTGTTTGTAATTTTAGATAGCGCCCGCACTGAGGTTAATGAGCTGCAATGTATGATATTCTAAACTCGTGTCTGTTTGCAGTCACGTGACCCACACTGGCTATAATCTGTCAATCGAGCTACAACAGACAGGCGACATTTTGTCAAGTTGTTGACAGTTGCTCTTTCTGTTCATCTTTTGGTTGGTGCCAGGACTCCTGTCTCAGTGTTTACCATAATTAGTGCTGATGAATGTCTGTGTGTATGTATATATGTGTATGTGTGTGTGTGTGTGTGTGTA
>JAOUQT010057130.1:0-20896 GCA_025769995.1 Xyliphius kryptos | reverse complement strand
TACTGTCAGTTCTGCAGTGACACTGATGCGGTGAGGGGGTTTTAGGGATAGGAAGAGAAATAATGTACCCACCAAATAATACCTGCTTTGTTGTGCTACTATGGAGGACCTGACTATTAGAGAGCAAAGTAAAGGAGACTAAAACAGTATGTATTGTAGTCCACAAACAAATGGACTACAGTCTGTAATCTTGACAGTAAGTGGAACTAATGAAATGGACAATAAGTGGAGCAAAACGGGGGTGTGCCCAAACTTTTGACTGTGGGTTTGTTTTGCTCAGTCAGAAACAGATGCAGTGTATAACTCTCACTTCTGAATCTAACAACACGTTTGTAGAAGTATTTTCTGGTGTGTTTGTGCAAAAAGTGTGCCAGCTGTTTGTAAATACATTCATGACAACCTATTTGGTATATTTTGTTATCTCGATTAAGGCTGAACGTCAAAAGTTCAAAAGTGACAGTATGGTGGCCCTTCACAGCTTTACTCCTGGAATAACCTTCAAACCACACACAATATTAACTACTCATTCAACAGCGGAAGGTTATTTTAGGACAGAGGAAAACACACTTTCAAAATGTCTGTGTGCTCTCACAACCAAACACACTCACAATTGTGTTGACTTTTATGAACATCTCAGAATTCGATTATTTAAACCATTTGACTTAAATTTTAGTAATGATTTTATGCCAAAATGATTAAGAGCTATGTCGTATTTTCTCACTAAGTTGACATAAGACTCAAAATTACAATGAATTTAAGGCAAAAAAAATACACATTTTTATAAACACAAACTTAACTTCATATATACTTTATGTATACAGTAAGTTCTAAATAACAAATATTGGCATCTCTGTAATGCACCAACAATCTAAGAAAAACTGAAATCTAATATCAGTCCACACAGAACACCAGATATAGACTGGACAAATCACTGACTTTTTTAAATGAAAATTTGGTAGCAAACTTTTTATCCTTCCAAACTTTGACACCATAAACCTTTTAAGGTTGTGAGTTATTTTGTACACACATTATTCCACCCTGTAAGCTCTGGAGTCAAATCAACATTTGCATACCACACCACATTCAAATTAGCTGACTTCCATTTATCACTTAAGTTTACCCTTTGGTAAAACATCTTACAGAAGTATTGTTAATGTTTTTTTAATAAACAAGATCTTGACAAACAACTAAAATTGGTCTCTAAAATAGCCATGAAGAAATAGATCTTATTTTTTTTTAGTAGCTCACATCCTACATTTATCTAGTACACTACCACACCTAGCTGTTTCATATCCTAAAAATAACCGTAAAGCCTGTTAAAGTCTTCTCTTACCTTGAAAACACTTCCTTTCACCTTTTCCAATCAACTGGCCACTAAATCTCTTAGTAACATCATCTTTCTCCCTTTCCCCTGTCTGAGTACTAGAATTATCTTTTCCTTACTTTCGTTTTGCCTTCATAGTAACATTGGGACTGATATTCCGCAGACTGTGAAACTTGACCTGCTGGACTTCAGTTAACTCACTCTAACAACCGTATATTGCTCAGTGAGGGGCATCAGCTGTTCTTCATCCATGCACACCATGTCCCATCCCCAATTCTCTTATGTCAGCTTACAAACAAATTTTTTTTTTATTTATTTTAATTTATTTATAATATTTATTTCCTACCTACCCAACAACCCCTGTTTTTAACTTATTTCTTATAGCCATAGATGTTTTAAGGTCAATTTCCATGTTATCAGCCTGCTAGTCACCTTCCGCATCTGCTCTCACATACACCTGCGGTATTGTATGTATCTGTTTGTTGTTTTATAACTTTTTCTGGCTGCAAATACATGGTTAAATATAAAAGCTAACTATGAGTTGCAAGCCAACAGCAGAAGTTTACTTCCTTTTGTCAGCTGTCTCTACAATGCTACAACTACATGAGCAAACTAAGGAAATAAAACAAAGAATATAAAGGAAAATAGAAAAATCTATCAAACATATAATCCTCTTCTTTTTTGCCACAGTGACGAAAAATTGCTTATTCAACATTACAAAATTATTATACTGAATGCTTTTCCTGATGCTATTTAATCAGGCTTGGGACCGGCACTGCGAGCGCACTGATATGTACACCTCACTGGCTAGAACAACTTAGTATCTCCAATTTACTTATAGGGTGGCACGGTGGCTTAGTGGTTTGCACGTACGTCTTAGTGCAGGAGGTTCCAGGTTCGAATCCCGATCTGGGTGAAGTATCCATGTTCTCCCCGTGTCCAAAAACATGGATTCCAGGTAAAATTGAACGCTCTAAATTGCCCTGTTTAGTGTGTTTGTGTGTGTGGATGTGTGAGTGAGTGCCCAGTGATAAGATTGGCGCCCTTCCCTGGGTGTATCTGCCCAGCGCCTGAGATGTTCTCCCCTGGATGGGCATGGGGAATCCCACCTAAACCTTAGTAGAAGAATAAACAGAAGGTAATGGATGGATGGATGATTTACTCATAGGCCTGTTTTTAAATGGGTGAGGAAATTGAAGACCCTGGAAAACACCTATGCAGGCACCCAACATGTAGACTTCACACAAAACATGCAGACTGCCAAAAGGAATCAGACCAGGCACTTTTTAAGTCTGCTTTTAAATTCCATTTTTTTATAATTTGCTCTGTTGCTGCTGCATTTCTAAAATCCTCTATATCCTACTCTTTTGTACTGCCACTAACTGTGCCATTAACTGTGAGTTAAACAATCGTGTTGAATACCTAAGCGCTGGGGATCCAGGTTTGAATTTCAATCTTGATGGATTGTCTATGTTCTACCAGTGTCTGTGTGGGTTTCCTCTGGATTCTCCAAAAACATACATTCAAGATAAACTGGCTGCTATAAATTGTCCTTATATAGTTTGTGCCGATTGATTGGCGCCCTGTCCTGGCTATTTCTGTCCAGAGCCTAAAACACACCTCCTCATCCCCCATCAGACCTCTTCTACCATGTTTTTTTTTTTTTAAATATGCTAAAGACCTGAATGTTGTACATTCATTTTCAGACAACAGTTACATTATTAATAGTAAATCAAACTGAGCTGTGCTGAGACAGACATTATATTTTCTATTTTTAAACTCAAACAGGAAGTCTTCTTTTGTCTTAAGGACAGGACATGTTATAGCTGTTTATAAATGTTTATAGATGTTTCTGACGATAAAAAACAGTTTTTATGTACTAACCCATCAAAAGCCATTCGGACTGGAACACACAGATATAAAAATATGTCCAGTAAATTTGATTACTGCACCCGATAAAAAAAAAGAATGCTATTGTTTAAAAAGCTGCATGTAAAAAAACATACTGTACTTGCCCCTTTGTGGACAAAGAATGCTTTCTAAGCAAAATATCAATCTTAAATGCATTCACTGGATTAACAAGTACAGGTAGGTCTTCTGATCTTATTAAAATACAGATTATTTTAAACAGCAAGCCAATTTCTGTTGAGCACTAAGCCTGTTTTGGCAGTTTTTTATATCAGTTGTGTTCTGTAATATGAACTCCAAATGGCATTTGTTTATTGTTCAAGAAACCAGTATCCTGTTACTTAAGGATCAACCTTTGGTTTAAAACCTGACTACAGTATGTCATGTTAACAAATTTATGTTTATTAAACTCTTTTATAAATCAAACCACTTTTAATTATAGTGTGTTTGTAACCATTTTATAAAAGCAATAAGGCACTCAAGGGATCATGCCTAACAACACCTCTTTTTATTTCTTTACAATAATGCACACCCCCACGTGACTTTCCAAGCTGAAGGATGTAAATTTGCTTATACAGATTATGGCAAATATACTCTTTGAGCCAAAGTCAACACTACAAGTGATGTACACAGAGCATTCAGTGTTCAGTGACTTATTTGTAAGCTTTACAGACGTCTCATCACAGCACCCCTGTCAGCACTACCATGAATGAGAGAAGCATTTATCATAGGCACTGATGCTTGTAACAATGGACTTGGTGCGGTGTTTATAGAAGTTCAAGACAGCAAAAAATGTGTGCTAATATACTTTAGTTGTGTGTTGATAAAACCAGAAAATGAAATTGTTAAAAACGGCAAATTTGAATTAATCGATTAAATCGATTTATCACCCAGCCCTATAACAGTCTCCAACTTTAAGGGGCATGGTAACGAAGCGATAAAATGTCTCGCAGAAAAGGTGTGAATGGCAGTAGTTGACTGGGTGTTTTACCACAGGATTGCATTGGCGGTCGAACAAATGCGAGAACAAATTTGCAAATGCGAGTTGGCTCTGCAATACAGACAGAGACCTAGCTACATACGCCTATACTTTTCCTGCTTAAGGAAAAGAGTCGGCGAAATGAATGAGCTCAGACCAGAACGTCCCAAAGCCTTGATCGGCCACCTCGCATTGAATCTCCCCTCATGGACCGAACCACTCCATCAGCTGCGTGCAGCCAAGGTTCAGAAATCCATAGCATAAGATAAGACCATTCTGTTACCTTGACACGGCCTTAGTAAGCGCAGACCACACAAGTCTCCTTCCAGGGAAACCGCAAATGTGACTTTGAAGGACTCAACGAAGGTGAAAAACGACTCACTGACTCACTGAACCCTGATCCTCCCAAATAGAGGTCACCCACTTACAGGCCAGTAAGCCCTGAGATGACGAAAATGATTTTTGTCCAGTTCATTAGGAGTTGGGTGACTAAGGAAATAAAGAGAACACTACATAAGGAAAGAACTGCAGAAAACTGGATTCCAATAATAGTGCTCCGGTTCAGGTAAGTTGTAACCAGTGGCGGTCTGCGATGACCTGCAACGGCTGGGCTTGTTTAGGTGCTTCTGACGAACTGTGTCCGAGAATCTCACGCTCCAGATTGGCTTGACGTTGCAGTAGCGATCGAATGGCCTGCGTTACCTTTCAAAAACACCTTTCGATTTGTAGCTCAGCCAGAGCGCGTCCATGAGCCTGTAGTGCGTCTACAGTTTGATCAGGATTAGCGGGCTCCAGAGTCGGTGTGGTGTAGATCTGCAATACTTCTTTTGGTGAAGGTTTACTGTTAAGCAACTGGAAGTAGTGACAGACGCGAAACCTTTAAATGTATGTCTTTTAAATCAATCCAAATGTATTCATGTACATGATCCAAACAAACAGCCAGAAAGAAGAGCCAGTGTAGGATTAACCAACGTTGAACCCAGAAGGCGGCTAAATCCCAGAGTGTGGAAAGTAGGTCAAGTTCAATGTAAAACAGTCCAGACAGAAAACACCAGAACCCAGACAGGAGCGGAGTGGATGAGCTATAAGACATCTGGGTGAGGATCCTGGAACACAGGTAAGCATGAGCAAAAATAGTGCTGGACAAACAGAGACAAGAGTCGAAGAATGCCGCAGGACCATCAGCCCCTCAGCGAGCGAATGAATAAACAAATAAAAACCTTCAAGCCAGAGAAGGGTTTAAGTAGACCGTTTAAGAAGAGGGAGGAGCAGACCGATTACTGGGTAAAGTGGCAGGTTGTGATGTGAATTATGGCAGGGTGAAAAAATTTAAAAATCAAAAAACAAATTTGGGCGGCGCAGTGGCTTGGTGGTTGACGCTGGGGATCCAGGTTTGAATCTCAATCTGTGTGGAGTTTCCTTTTTCTACACGTGTCCGCATGGGTTTCCTTCCACAGTTCAAAAACATGGATTCAAGGTAAATCGCTCTACATTGCCCCATAAAGCCTGTGTTTGATCTGCCCAGTGCCCGAAATGTTCATCACCAATAGTAGAGGATTTAGCGGAAGATAATACCGAATTTAGAATTTTTAATAATACCTGTAGTATTAAAGTAAATTAAATACCATACAGAGATGTAATTGAATTATGAGTATATAGAAAATATACCAATCTTTCTATTAAACACACAAAAAAACGTACCAACTGAAGACATTAAAACAGAATTTCTAAAAAAAAAAAAAAAAAATCGATTGTTTTATGTCAGGTAATGTTCCTCATCTATTGTGATCTCAAACTGAAAATAAATCTTTAAAACGGTCTTATAACTCTTCAGTCAAAAGCAACTGTGTAATTGGGTCTTAATGTGTCTGGTTTTAATTCAAAAGGATGTTAAATGCATCTAATGAGGTTCACACATGTCTTTGTACACTGAGATTCCAGCTGTGACAGCACATTCTCATAAGATTTTATAGGCCTACACACGTAACTAACTCACATTAGCACTTGCACTTACTTAAACCCAACAAAGCTAAGAGTTAAACTGCCATGTAACACCTAAGTTAGAGGTGAGTCAACTCTGACAGGAAGGTCTTAAAGTTTGAATGGGGCTCATTTTGTTCGGGGGTACACAGATTTTCATTTCATGACACTTACACAAATGGTTCTCACAGCCTTGCAGTAATGTGAGGTTGGTTTGCGTATCTATAGGGTTTTATGTAAACAGAGAGGCCTTAACTCAACGTTTTAACGTCTGGTCTTATCGTGCCAAAAGCAGCTCATTGACTTCATGGAACTCAGGATATGAAATTCTGAACAGTGAGATGAGCCCTTCAGATGAATGCAGCTGCAAACACATGGCTTTGCTGCATGACACACTGTGTATACTGTAAGCTATGAAAAATGACTGGAAACATTTAGTGCCTGATAATCACAAATGTAAGCATTTAAAGGGTATGGTTAAGGTCTTGCTATGTAATGCATGTGTGCATGTGTAATGCATGTATCCATGTGTGTGTTCCTAAATACCATTAATACCATTAAAAATATGTGTACAGTGTAATTTTGTATCAGTAAATTTAGCCATATTTCCAGCTATGTTCTCAAGTTGGGAAATTATATCAAAGAGTGCTATAACATATAACGCCTCCAAAAAGAGACTAATTTGAGACACCAGACTGACAGCACACTTGGCAGATTTAATTATATACTACATAACATTATATAAAATTTATACAGTACAGATAAATTTCACAAATAGTAAGGTTTGCAATTTGTTTTGTTGATTTCCTAAAAGCAATGAGTTAAATTATTCTCTACAGTAACCTATGTAAAGTGGACTTTATAATCAAATTGGAAAAGACAGAAAAGCACATGACATCATTTGAAAGGTTTAGAAAAATGATAAAAAGTTATTAAATCCAAAATTCTCTTTGAAAAATAGCCAGAAGGCATTTTACCATTTGACAATTTTTAATTCCTAATTATTACTTAATGAAATAATATTCCAGAATTCATCTTTTTTTAAAGGTTTTAATGCTTTAATGTTTAAACCCTATTATTTTTTCTTTGCTTTTCCCAACTATCATCTCTCAGTCGTGTGCTTGGAGATTAAACAAGCTTTAGTTCCCTTTTAAACCCCCTAAAGAAGGAACCAATGAATGTTTATAGGAACAGTGTTCATGAGAAGTGAAAAAGAAACCGAGGTCACAAAACCAATGAAAAGAAAGTGTGAGATGTTACAAAAATACTTACATCAGCATTTTACTGTTTATAGTTTAGAGTTAAAAGTTTAAAAATAGGTGAGTGGAACAACATTATTTTGGTACAAGTATTACATTTGACTAATAAAGTAATAACTAATACAATGTATGAGCATTTACCCAGCTAAAGGCAACAATGAGTTGGCGTCATAGGTATGTTAGCATATTTCTGCCTTTGGTATTCAGCCCATGTAATTATTTATTTATTTGTTCTTTATGATATTACATTGCATTATATGTCTGAATGTAATCGTTGCATGTACTCTTCCCCTTCATTTTCACCTGCCTCTTTTTCCTCTCCTGTGCGTGTTCTTAATTCTAGTGCCTGGCCCTAATGCATCTCGCTCCACCCAATGACTTTCTCACTTATAGTCCGTTCTATAACTTTACACCATGTTACAAATTGTTTTTGTTTCTCATTTAAACTCATGCAGTATTATTGGAAAGTTGAATTTGATTTATACTCCAATGGTTGATGATTAGTATTCTACTGACTGTCATTTGTATATACCATTTATACAAACCTAAGATTTTAATCTTCCAGCCACCAATCAGCAGAAGAGCATAAATGTTTTTTTTTTTATTTACACGGCTTTTATGTACAGCTTTTTAAAGAACACCTATTATATTTAGTTATTTTATCAGATGCTTTTATCCAAAGAGACTTACAAATATCCCAACTTAGTTGGGGTCAGAACACAGGGTTGATGCAGCACCCTGGAGCAATGAGGGTTACGGGTCTTGCTCTAGGACCCACAATGGTAACTTCAGTGGACCTGGAATATGAACATCCAATCTTCTGATTGATAGACCAACCCCAAACCACTGAGCTAATCAGAACTACTCTGATTCACCCATGCCAGTTGAGTCGATATATCGAACCCCGATTGCTCCCCGGGCGCTGTATAAAAGGCTGCCCACCACACACGTGTGCTCACTTGGCCAGTGTGTGTATATGTGTTTTTTTTTGCTGTACGAATGGGTTAAATGTGGAGGACAAATTCTTATGTGTGTAAAAGCACAGTAGGCAAATTGATCATCATCACCTTTTGGAAATGTGTGAATCAGAAATGGTTTGTGCATATACTGAGGTTCAGACATACTGTCAATAATATTGCCCCCTTTCATAGCAAGAAGGAGGATGAGTGGAATACTACCAGAACCACTGGGTATTATGCTACGCATAGTGCCAGACAAATCCTCAGATGGACAGGTGACCTCTATAAGCAGGTAGCACACTGCTCCTAGTACTGTGCAACAGTGTGCACACCCTACAGAAAATTAAAAATAAAATAAAAAACTGAAAAGTGCTTTACAATCCAGCACCAAGCTCCTCGGTTGTGGAGATGTCACTAATGACAATTGGAAACAAGCTTGAATGGCCCTTAGCTTTTGCCACAGCGGCGAAATGTAATGAAGTATGCACAATATATTAGATATGAATGTGACCTGTGATCGTTTTATTATTTTACCCTGTTTTAACTCTGTTCCCATTCTAGGACTCCCTGACATTTTTTGGAAGACGATACATTGTCTAATTGTGTGGGAGCAGTGTTCTCTCAGGAATTGGGCGGCCCCTTAAGTTATACCCCATTTTACTTTTCCACTTACACTACAAGGCTAATCCTTCTTTCAACACCCCATTAACAAAATCTTTCTTTCCTCCACTGTTATATCGATCATGAACTTGGGAGAGCAATTTATTTTTGTCCAATTTCCTCCTATTTGTTCCTTAATCATTCCGCCCTTTCCTACATTTTCATTACATTTAGTCATTTAGCAGACGCTTTTATCCAAAGCGACTTACAAATGAGAGAACCTCATCTCTAACTTATTTTTGTTCTGAACATTTAGGTTTTACTCACACTATACATCGAATTACAAGGTTGGGGATGATCACTGCAGGCATACAACACTTTACTTGTATGAATCTTAAAATGTTTCCAGCTGGGAAATTGGTCCTTTATCAGTTCCCTCCCAGTCATGGTCTCATATCATGAGATTTTGTTTCGTATTTCCACAAATGAAAGTGGGTAAAATTTAATCATTTAATTCAATTGTTTAATAAATCAAGTTTTTAATAAAACTGTCTTATCAATCGTCCCTTTTAGACTGTTAATATTATTACGCTATTAGATTTTCTTTTGCAAAGCACAGATTCCAGAACATTTTTCCCTCACTTGAAATTCTGCATACATCCTCTCTGATCACAGGCTTGAGTTTTGCTTCACTTTTACTTACTGTGAAAGTCATTTTTTGAGAAATTGTTAGCCTCAGTCACCCTGAAACTAACGGACAGTAAGTGTGCATGCTCTAATCAAGATGATTTTGCATATTTTTGCTTTTATTCATCAGGAGTTACTGGAATTAAGCCACTGGGATTTTCCAGTGAAATCTTGGTTCTTAGCCTCTTTTTGTTTCCTGGAATCATCAACAATCTGACTCACCTGCAGTGGACGTATGGTTTCAAAGAAGTAAGATAATTTAGTGTCAGCTTCGTTCTTACATCCAAGGGTTTTGCATTGTGACAATTGGTTGATAGATTGTGCCCATCACTCTGTGACTTGTTACGGTCCTTAGGATCTGGTTTCCAGGACTTTTGCAGCCAGGCAGGTTCCTGCAAACTTCCCCATTTTCTCAGCCTCATTAAGGTCACAACAGGGTTAACATATTTTTGCTTCAGGTTTGAATTTGTTGATTGTTCATCTTTTATTTTGAATTTCTCCAAATAATACATTGACCAGTCTCCTATGAATTACTACTAATGTTGTTCCACAGTAGTCTCCTGTATTATTAATTCGTTTTGTACAATGTTTTGTGAAATTTATATAATAAAATTGAAGCGTCAAACTTACATGTTCTTCTAATTCGGGCTAGCTTAATATATTATTTGATTATTCATTGGGAATACAATAATTGACACGGCACTGTGGCTTAGTGGTTCCCGGTTCAAATCCCGATCTGGGTGGAGTTTCCATGTTCTCCCCGTGTCCACATGGGGTCCACTCACAGTCCAAAAACATGGATTCCAGGTATAGTGTGTGGATGTGTGAATGAGTGTGTGCCCAGCGATAGATTGGCGCCCTATCCTGTGTGTGTCTGCCCACTGCCAAAGATGTTCTCTCCTGGATGGGCATGGAGAACCTCACCGCGACCCTAGAAGAGGAATAAGCGGAATATAATGGATGGATGGATTATTGACACTTAAGTTTATAATAGCTGACATGGGAACTGTGCTGCAGTGGATTTCACATTTACAGGTAATACTGAAACGGCCTGAATTACTTTACATTTTTATCAGCTCATGTTGCCTTAACAAGTTTTTAGAAGATTTATAAAAATCTAGACAGTTTAATAGCTTCTTGTTTTTGTTTTTTTTTTCTAAACCATGTAGCAAGTTACTGAGATTTTGAGGATGTGTAAATATGCTCCTGATATTTAACCTAACGGGAGGGAAAAAACCTTTCGTTTTTAAAGAAGTGAACCCTTTTAGTTTCTCTGGTTTTATTTTAGAGGAATGGAAATTCAGGTGAAATGGTGTCAATGTTAAAGGACAAGAAAACAATCTTTCTTGTGTATTTTTTGATAAATTAGTTTTTGAGTCATATCTTGACTCAAAACACAGACCTGATAAAATATTGTGGCGAACCACAAGAATGGAGATCAGGCCGAGTAGTCAGTTTATTTACAGACAGGATGGTGGACGCCATGTGGCTTCCATGGGGAAAACAAGATGGCGGACGCACATGCCCGCCACACAATGTTTGATCCCAGTTAGTTTGAAAGCATAGTTAAGTTATGCAGGGAAAATAATGTATGCTTTAAATTTGTTTTAAAAATCAGTTTTAAAAGGAGTTTTTTATCTAGGCTATATACTGGAATTAATTATTTCAGTTTTTTATTAGATTAGAAAAAAAATTGTTTTTATCTAAATTCAGGTGTATAGGCATGCATTTATTTTAGTTCAATCACATTGTATAATGTTAGACGAAGAAACGAAGAAGGTGGCTTAGTGGTTAGCACGTTCGCCTCTCAGCGCTGGGGATTCCCGGTTCAAATCCTGATCTGGGTGGAGTGTCCATGTTCTCCATGTTCTCCCTGTGTCCTGGGTTCTCCGGTTTCCTTTCACAGTCCAAAAACATGGATTCCAGGTCAATTGAATGCTCTAAATTGTCCTGTATAGTCCGTGTTTGTGTGTGGATGTGTGAGTGAGTGTTGAATGGCAATGGCTTGGTGATCTTCCCAGCGCTTGAGACATTCTGAATCCCAATGGATCCCCTGGATGGGCATGGGGAGCCTCAACCCCATGATCGAGGAATAAACGGAAGATAATGGGTGGATGGATAGATAGACATAGAATGTGTTTGCATTACTGGTTTGTCTTGTTTAGATTTGTCCCCTATTAAAAAATAATGAATTATAACAAAGAAACAATTTCACAACTGCGACCATCATGAATAGACAGTACTAACCATGGACTGTTAAACAGCATTTGGCTTAAATATAAAAAAAATAAAAAGTATCTTCAATTCCCAAACAACTTAAGAAGTAAAGGACAATATATTTAATGTAATGTGACATATAATTAATATACTGTATTTTCAGTCACCATGTTTGTACACATATTCCAATTAGTTGATTTTGTGTGAAGGAATGGAAAAGTTTAATTGACCAATTAGTACACATCTGTCCCAACTGCCATCTGTTTTAAAGCCGTGTATTTCTAATAATTTTTTTTATTTTTTAAGTTTAAAAAAAAAGAAAGAAAAAAAATTGCATTGCTTGCTATCCCAGACAAAAATTTTAACATTTATTTAGTTAGACTCCTTCTTGTGTTGTTTGTTAATAATCTTTTTATTTGTCCAATACCTCACTGTTATTAGGTGTTCTATTTGCATCCTGAAGTTAATTGTGAATGTTGACTTTGACTTTCATTTTATTTGCTTTTTGTAGATTTTGCTCTGTTTAGGCCTGTATGACTGATTTGGTCTATTTGGCCTGTATTTCTGTTAAACTGTTTATGTCAATATGTTTTCAGCAAACTATGGTGTATTCTGTATTTTTTGTTGTTGTTGTTGTTGTTGTGTTACCATTAATACACCTATTTGCATGATATATTTAATATATTCTCCCTGTTCACCTCTTGGTATTCTAGCTCCTCCTGATGGTTAGATTACTTTTGTTTTTCAGTTTAAAAAAAAATAAAATAAATAAATAAAATTAAAAAAATAATAAAAAATATTTTTGTCTGTTAAGTAAAGGTTTAAGTAAAATACCACAGATATAAATTTCTATTGTGTTTTTAGAACCTGTCTCAACCTTTCTGGATTTGGATTTAGAATAAATCAAATAAATCAAACTCATTAAACAGTGATCAGTATAAACCTGTCATCAAATGTAGTATTTAAGGAAAGGAGCAAAGAACAATTTCAAGCAATTGTTTTGCATTACAGCAAGAAAAAAACAAAATATGTTGTCAAAACTGTATTTATGCTTACTGTAAAGAAAAATAATGCGTGAATACTCCGGCATAGAGTAAGCCTGGTAGAAGGCTCTGGTATAAATGCCGTTCCTTGATGTGCTGGGCCTGAATTGTTTTTGCTGAGGAAAGCTGGTCGAACAGACGCTTTTCTGTGTAGGATGAGTACCTCAGTATATTGCCTGCCCTGTTTAAGGCAGCAAGAACTGAACAGGTCCTTACACCCTCAATGGTAGAGAAGTAGGACCACATCCGCAGCTTCTTCTAAAAAAAGATTTTGCTGAGAATTCTTAGAAAATACATTCTTTTGTATTTTTGCCTTCTTGACAGCAGCTGTGATACTGGTTATCCAGAAAAGATCTTCAGAATTGTGCATGCCAAGGAATCTGAAAGAAGGGACTCCTTCCATACAGTCTTTATTGATGAAAAGTGGTGTGGGGTCTCCATACTTTCTATGGTAGTCCATAATAAATTTTGGATGAGTTCATGGAGAGACTGTTGTCTTCGCACCAAACAGCCAGACCCTGGACTTCAGTTTCTCTGCCTGCAACAACCTTGACCATTGTGCAGTTTCTGGTTTTGTGTTTGGTGATGTGCTAGATGCCTTACTAACCCTGGCGAGGGTTTTTTTTTGTATGTTTTTTTGGTTTGGGTACACCATAATATATTTGTTCACTGCAATGCTTGTGGCAAAGTCAGTATACACTGACTTGGTACAAACAGTTTTTGTGATCAAGTCTGATTTACACAGGTGTGGTATTAATGTCAATAATTTCACTGCAAACCAAGCATTTTTTCTGCAAGCTGTACTGTGCTTTACTGTGCATGGGGCAAATAAAATTTGATTTGATAATGTTGCTATATATAGCAACAAATTAGCTAAGTTGACAACAGTGGCTACATTATTTCTAGTACTTAAAGCAAAGTATTTAAATTAAAAACAAAATTCATTATAAAAATACAATTAAGATGTTGAGAGGGCAAAGAGGAAAGAGGTGATGTTAGGCACAGTGTGTAGTGGAATGCCATTACAATTCTTTGCCGTGATTTATTCTTAATAATCCATAACCTTGAGTGCCTTTTTGCTTTTATAAAATGGTTACAAACACACTTCAATTAAAAACATGGTTTGGCTCATAAATGCATTTATTAAAAGCAAACTAAACTCGCTTTTGGTGTAATGTAGTTCTGTTTATAAAGTGAATGCTGCTCGCCAAATAAAATGTTTCCCATTTCTTTAACAATTAACATCTAGAGTCTAAATTACAGAACACAGATTATATATAAAAAAAAATAAAATAAAAAAAAAAAACATTAAGAAAATGCCACGCATTGTTACGAATGTGAAGCGGTCATAGGTGTGCATTATTGTCTATATGTCACAGCTGGACAAATGGCTCATACAATCAGATTTAAGGACCAAAACCAGAGTCCAGTAAATGTTAAAGGAACATGATTTGTTTTCCAGGGTGCTTAACTAACTGTCAGCAACATAAATGCATATTTAGTCTATTTTAAAATCTTATTCTTTTTCCTGTTTTTGCTTAGGACACTGGATACAGTAATATAATTTCGCTGTGCTTTGTGCAGTCTCTCTTACTCTTTTTTTCTTTAATTGAGAGATTATGCATCACTACAGCTACTGCAGGAGTAATCAAACATTCATGAGACAGAATTGAGAAAACAGAGGATATCTAGGTCATGAATGCATTGGCGAGACTAGCAAGCTGCTTCAGCAAATTTCTCTTTAGTGTTTTTTCTATCAGTGTGCTCGGTTTTCTACCATCTCACTCATATTGTTAAAATTGATAGATAAGTCCAACTACTCAGATACCTAATGCTAAATTGTGGATAACCTTCTTGCTGTGTTTTTTTAAAGACAATTAAAAAGATTTGTTTCCAGGGCATTTTTAGTCTGGTCTCCACTTCTGTAAATAAAGTCACATTCAGCAAAGACAAGTGGCTGGCTAAACTGAGTCCTGACACAACTCCACTAGTATGTTCAAAAACCTGAATGCACTCCTCTAGCACTTCTCCGTCAGACTAAGAACCAGGCTACATTTTTCACAGGCTAAATTATCACAGTAATGAAGGAGAAGTATCTATACATACTGCACTGGGGGTAAGCAACCAGGGAGGTTGTCACCATCATGTAAGTTTTATATGAATAAAGCTATAAACTTAGCTCTGGGTGGAGACGTACGGTGAAGTCTGATGAAGCCGATGATGAGATGAATCAGCTGGATTGTGGAGATTCACTGATGGGTATCCGACCTGTGAGTTTAGCTGATTTACTAAGATATAACAGTACAATAAAATATATATATAACAGTACATTTATCTGTAGATTACCAGATTAAGTATTAAAAGATATGACTGAATGTATATACAGTATAATATATTAAACAGTAAAAGATAAATCATTAGAGGTTTTAAAAGAGTCAAAGTACTTGACCTAAATGTAGATAAGTATATTTTGTGAGTAGTAAACAAGATTTAGACTTAGCTTTGTGTGGAGTTCTGAGGTTTCACCGCTCTGTTATTGGAGTTTAGCATCAGATCTGATTAAAACACTGGATTAATAGATTTGGAAAAGGTTTGAAAAAGAAACGGTTTAAATATGTGTAAAAAGAAAGAAAAAGCGCTAGCTGTAAGTGTTAGCAGCTATTGCTAATTGCTAAAAAAAAAAAAAAAAAAAAAAAAAAGTGGAAAAAATGCTATATAATAACAGTGGAAAAAACAAAACAAATTTTACGATTAAAAGAAATAACTAAATAATACTTAGTTCACCTACTTGGTTAAAAAATAGCTACAACTTCGTACAACTCAATCGCTGCTACACGCTGCTGCTACACACCGATTGTGCTTCCAAGAACTGACCTTACTGTCGTCGGTTTTCTCCCAAAGTCCAAAAAAACATGAATTCAAGATAAATTGGCTGCTCTAAATTGCCCATATAGTCTGTGTGTGTGTGTGTGTGTGATTGAGTATGTGCCCAGCGATGGATTGGTGCCCTGTCCTGCATTTATCTGCCCAGCGCCTGCGACATTCTCCCCATGATGTCAGTAAGTGTATATAAGGAGTTCTACCATAACCCAAGCAGCAACCGGTCTTTGAAGTCCCTCAGTAGGACAACCGAGTCTCCAGGGTTAGCACCTTTCAGTAGACTTTAAGAAGGCTGGGACCGCCTGTCACATAGGAAGACCCCACCAGGGATTTTTGCCCCAGAAAACATAGTTTCTAGGATCATTTTAGCACGCAAAAACCCCATCCACCATGATAAGGTGGTGAAAGCAACAATTTCTTCAAAATAAGCTTTTTGTTAACCGGGAAAAATGTTAAACAGCTGAATAGTTTTAGAAACTGTTCACTAGTTTACTTTAGCGTTGCCAGTTTTTCTGTCTCACTGTACTACCACATCTTCAGTTTGTTTCATAAAACTTACTTTAGTTTAGTTTAAACTTACGTTAGTTTAGTTTAAACTTACGTGATGTCAAGAGTGTTTTTACCCTCCTGCCCTATCAGCATTTAGTGTGGCCTTGTTTAGTTATTTACCCTTTTCCGTCCTAGTTCCGCTTAATTAACTCTTCCCATTTGTTCTCTATTAATTATTTCAGTTAATCATTCCGGTGCATTTCATTTCGTGTCTCTTGTGGATCAATGTTTTATTTTATGTGAGCCGGACTGTTCGTGGTTTTTGCCATTTGCTCCTCTGTAATCGCTGTAATAAACTTCCGTTTTGTGAATCACTACCTGACTTTCTATGCAATCATTGCCGCACTAACTTGGACATGCTAATACAAAGTGACGTGAGTTAGACCATCCTTCAAATTCAGTCCTGATAAGGAGCCATCTAGCATAAGTAGCAGTTGTGGTAATGGGGGTGGGTTAGCAGTTCAAAGGCAGAAAAAAAAGTTATCTCATGACTGGACCAATAGATGATGAGAATGTGATGTTTCTTCTGGGGGAGATCTGAATGCAGATTATTTCAGTATGAGAGTACTTTCTGATAATGAGAATGCATTTATCTGTTTGGACAAGCCAGTTTTTCCAAATTATTGCCAGTGATTCTGAGCATATCCAATAAAATGCACAGTCCTCTTCATGACAGTTTTAGATTAATCCGGCTCAAAACATTCAACGTTTCTTTGGGCGACTAACCAGAACGGGCTCTATTGAATAGGCATGGGGAATCCCCCTGTGACCCTAGTAGGGAAGTGGAAGATGGTGAGATAACATTTTAGGTAAAAACTGTGTATATCTCTTGTTTCTTATTATACAGACACATATAAAAGTGTATTCCAAAAAGTGATACACATTGGGAGACTGTACATAATATACAGGCATTTGGGAAGGAAACTCCTAAAACTTCAGGGAGGGGTGAGATGTCTGTATCTGAAAAATGCTTTAAGAAAACTTGCAGCCACTCCTTGCAAAACCATTAGCAATTAGCATTTTTAATAGTCACAGGCCTCCATACTTTATTTTATTGTACTGACACAAAGAAAGGCATAAGTGTCATGTGTTCAATATAGTTTACTTTTGAAAGTGTTTTTGCCCCTGTAAGGGCAATTGAAAGCCTTCATATAACATTGTGACCTCCAAACTGACATGTGATATTAATTACACATACACACACAGCCTGCCCTACCCAGCAACCTGGCTTGCATACTAGGAAACCAAGCCTGTGTCCTTCGACCTTTTTCAGTCATTTATCATTGAATGGCCTGGTCATGATTATGGAGAAGCTGCCAGCTGGTTCAGAGATACTATGCAAACACATGAAACATCAGGCATACCAAGGGAGTCTGGGGGGTAATTTATCATTAATAGTACACACAGCCTGGATTTACAATCAGTATTTTTTGGGACCTCTCTTTGAGCTGAAACAGATTTCAGTTATGTTTTCACCAGTGTTCGCACGGTTTAGAGTGAATTATATAGATTCCTATAATCATTTAATAAAATGTACCCTAAGAATGTTTAAGCCCTCTGCCAAACCAGATAGCTAATGCATTAGAACTAATAAGTTTCACATTATTTGCATTGTTTTCTATTACAAATTGTTTCATTTACTTTTGTTGTTTTTCTATTTTATCTTTTAAAGTAACTGTATGTCAATCATACTATATTTATTACAGAATTACGTTGCTTTATTAGCTTTAACTGTGTTTCTTGTCTGTTTTTCTAGGTGTCGTCTTGAGGAGTCCCTGTCTTTGTCTATGGCACTGCGGATACGAAGGTTATGGAAAGGAACATGGACTTCTGTTGGACTGACAGCGTTGCAGTCTGGGAGGGTGGACTCAATGGAGTCTACAGTTTATATAAATTTTACTGTTGTTAAATATGGACACATGAATGAATATGGACTGATCTGTGATGTACTGTGATGCTGCCCGACCGCTCACGGAGTCCCCCACTGAGCATTGGTCCTCCCAAGGTGTCTTCCTAAAAAAAATAACATCATAAAAGGGAGGTTTTTCTTGTCACTGTTGCTTCGGCTTGCACTTTGGGGGTAGAAGCTTTGAACTCTGTAAAGCTGCTTTGTGACAATGCACTGTTGTAAAAAGCGCTATATACATAAATTACTTTAACTTGAACTTTGGGATCGCCCCCTGTCGGACAGACTTCGGGATTGACCTCTGGCGGACAGACTTTAGGATCGCCCTCTGTTGGACAGACTTCGGGATTGCCCTCTGGTGGACAGACTTCGGGATCGCCCTTTGGTGGACAGACCTCGGGATCGCCCTCTGGTGGACAGACTTCGGGATTGCCCTCTGACAGACTTGGGAGTCGCTTACAGGCTGGCTGCCTGGAGAGTCTTTTACAGACTGGCTGTCTTATGAGTCTTTAAGAGGTTTCAGGGGTGCCTCAGTCTGGGCAATGGTGGTTATATAGGGTACTGGATAGCACTGGTTGAGACACTGCCCGAAGAGCAAGAGGAACTGTATTGCTCTTGTCCTCTTGTTCTCGCTCACCTCACCAAGAGACTCACTGACCTGGGCACATGAAACACAAACAAAGAATAGAGCAATAAATTCATTAAGTTTGGAGTTGGGCTCTAATTTACAGAGAAAGTCGCGAGGGTCAATCGTTTCACTGTGTGACGAATTGCGAGTGCCAACTGATTCACTGCGGAACAAATTGTAAGTGCCAATTGGCTCGCAGAGGTAACCGGAGAGGCTCGCTTATTCCGGGACTTTCGCTTGGGCGGCACTACAGGTGCCTAAGGCCGCTTAATAGAAAAATCGGGGGAATTAAGTAACTTTTGCACTGGGAGGATGTGGTTGGACAGAAAGGTACTTTCCTCAGTGCATAACAATTTATATCGTAGTCCACTACCACTCCTCCTCCAGCCCCCAAGCATACGCAGTGAGTTCAACAGAAAAACCTACACAGAAAACACACAAAAACCAAAAACATGCTTATCCAGCAGCTTCCTGACTTCCAAGAAGTTGGTACTGCATACTGTCACGGGGAGGAGTCGAATCCGTGTAGGAGCGTCGAAGCGCAGATTGGAGCCGGGGTGCCAGGTAGCAGCAAAAAATGTTTATTAAATAAACAGAAAAACAGAATACAACAACCAGAGGATCAACAACACATGAATAAATTAGATGCCGTACGGGGAACAACCGAAAATGCAAAGTTTATATAACAAAAGTCCCCAACACATGACTGAAAAATAAACCAATAACAGAAAGCAGTTAATTAACTAAAAGAAAACAAACTAAAAATATAAGGAGTGCCTTACAAAGATAGTGGGTAAATTGGTGACACTTAATTGCCCATAGGTGTAAATGTGTTTGTCCATGTTTTTTTTCTCTTTTAACCATAGTACTAATTAAATAACCAGAATTAACAATTGCCAAAAAATGTAATGTTTTATTAATAACTTTAATATTTGCTTTAAGTGAAATATTTAAATGAAACGAGGCTTTGCAGTCACATGAGTAACAACTTCTAACAGGTAGAAAATTATGATAAAATCTGTGTGTGGCAAATAATTGTAGAATACAAGAAACAAAGTCTGAAAATTAATTCGTATAAATGGATTTAGCTGCAGCTTGTCCGGGTGACTAATTGTCACTTTCTTCTGAGTGCAGTGAGTACATATACCAAAGTGGCAATTAGCAGCTGAGTGAGGGAGGATACCACTGTCCTGTGATTTTGTCTGTGTATGTCTTGATTTACAAAAAAAAAAATGTTTTTGGTAGTGAATAGAGAAAAAAGTTTAGTTCATACCCTGCCTGGCTTCAGTCTTAAATTCGTAATATCTTCCAAACTAGAGCTAAAACATACAAAGCTATGGAATCTTCACCCCTTGATAATCTCATTCAAACCTCTAGTGTGTGTGCATCAGGAACAGACCCAGGCTCTAATATCGCTGCGCACCGTCAACCAGCAGCAGCTGGGATTTGTGGGATTCAGGCTGTAATTAAACCAAAATACATCAAGGATAAGTTTAAAGCAAGTTCACAGTATAGTGAAAATACAGTAAAGTTGCAGGTAAAACGTGGTACAATGTCATTCACAGATATCCTATTACACATGCCATTATTTACTTCAAGAAGACCAAAGCATAGGAAAGAGGCTGTGTTTAGCTTCCATCTCACCCATCGACTTATTTGGGGGACTGCTAAGCCAGTGTAACTTCTGTTATTGACTTGTTTTAAATGGAGAACGCAGAATGATCTTGCTGACTGTAAGGGGTTGACGTTCACACTGAAGCATGTCTAAGAGCTGGAATCCAATTAAAACCAAAGCAAATTAATTACAGCTAGTAATAGAATAAATGACATAGCATGACAGCTTCATGTCACAAAGGCATGGAAAAGTGAAAACGTCCTCTTTGGAAATTTCTTTTGGAAATTTCACAGCAACATCTGCTGTCGTTTAAGTTTAAATAATTTATGTATATAGCGCTTTTTACAACAGTGCATTGTCAC
>JAOUQT010057115.1:0-10631 GCA_025769995.1 Xyliphius kryptos | reverse complement strand
GGTCTTAATCTATGGAATGCCTTGTATCATGTGCCTGAACATTTTTGCGCTTGGAATCAGAACACCATGCAGTGTTAATTTTGCAAATTAGAGATTAAACACCCAGCATACAACTTAATTATTAGATTTTCAGATCCATATAACCCATGTGCGTTAGGGTGACACAATGGCTCATTAAACCAAACACCAAAAATACCCTTGGATTAAATCCAGGACAGGACAAGCAAGGTCCTTTCCGGGTGAAGTTTGCATGTTCTCTCAGCACCTGCATGGTTTTCCTGTTGAACTGCCAAATTTCTCCCACAGTCCAAAAAATAGGAGCTAAATTGGGAGATGCTAAATTTACTTTAGGTGAGTGTGTCTTTTTGCCCTTTAAAATACTAGGTGACTTTTCCAGGTTGTCTTCCTCTGTGTGCAGTGGGAGACGCTGGCAAGAAAGCAGGGCAGGACAAGGGCTGTTCTGCAATACATTCTGTCCTATGATTCCATTACTAGCCATACACTGTGCCAGGTTAGCTTGTTGGAAAGTCAGCTTTCCTTCTCTACACCAGGCGCGCCCAATTCGTCGATCGCGATCGACCGGTCGATTGCACAGTGCTTGTTGGTACTTGGTAGAAAAGCCTGTCTGGTTTCAGTCCACAGAAGAACTATTGTAGCACAAAATGCTAAAGATTTCTAGACATTACACAAAGGTGCTTCTTGTGAATCAGAACAGCTGCAAACTGGCCACACTGACCTCTGTACAGTAGCATAAAACAAATCACCAGCTAACTATAGGCATATGAACATCAGAACTTTGACCTGCTTTAATAAACCACATTATATTTTACATCATCTCTTAAACTATGAGAGAAAGCAAGAAAGTGGAGGCAGTTTGATGCCCTGAGCAAAATACCTGGGGTTTTAGCATGTGTGTACACTACATTGATCTGAATTAAATTATATAGTTGGCAAAATATAGTTGGCAACCAAATTAATAAAATTAACATTTACATTTGGTTATTTAGCTGACACCTTTATCCAAAGTGACTTACAAGTATACAGGGCTGACACAAAGGCTCTTGGAGCTATGAGGGTTACAGGTCTTAAGGACCCGGATTGATAAATTCAGTGGAACTAGGATTTAAACCCACAACCTTTAGATTGAATGCCCAACACCCTAACCACTGAGCTACGACTCCCCTATACATAGTTATTATTCACAAGTACAGTTGATAGGCTCTAATATGTGGCCGTAAACCAATGAAAGCCATGGCGGTATAGTACCATTAGGCTGGGTATCGACCGCTGTAAAATAAGTCTTACGTAGCTCATGTGATGAACTGAAACCTATGGAAACGTTCAAATTAACATTTACATTTAGTCATGAAGCTGACGCTTTTATTTTTTAAGTATCCCAACTTGATGATTGGGGTCAGAACACAGGGTTGATACAGCACACCAACGCAATGAGGGTTAAGGGTCTTGCTCAAGGACCTACATTGGTAACTTCAGTGGACCTGGCATTTGAACCCACAACCCATGGATTGCTAGCCCAACATCCTAACCCCAGTGTTTTCATTTTTTTCTATTAAATCCTGTGCAGAGAACTGTGGATAACTGAATGCCTTGGAAACATCTCAAATCACAGCCAATGAATCCAATGACTGCATAGAAAGGACCCTTCAGGTTTATTAAGCCTGAAATTTTATTTCTAGGGACAATGATTAAGCAAGAAGCCATCATTGCAACATTTGTATTTTAGTGTCCTTCCTTTTTCATTGTAAAGATTTTCTTGTTCTTCATTTCACATGTATATAATGTGGAAGTTAAATGTTTTTGTATGCTTTTTAGTTTTCAAATGAAGGTATAAAGGGTTTTGTCTTTACATGTATATGGATGAGTTTGCATAGGAGTTTTCATTTGCACATAGCTTTCTAAAAAAAAATGTCCCTACTTTAAATAGGTCAGTTAAATTCGTTCACAACAAATATTAACCTTACAAAAACGTGCTTTGTGCAATGGGACTGAAAATAAATGGGACCTTCTCAAAACATTTTCCACTAAGCTGAAATTATATAATAAAAAATGTGTCAGGCTAGGTTCATGTATCCTAATACTATTCTCCAAAAAATACACATCATTCACAAAATAATTAGAAAGACATTTCCTTAACCCTTAATCATCCAATGTTTTCAAAGTTCTAAACACACCCAATACATTTTTTTTAATCATTTGGCCTGATAAATTGCCCGCAATAAGGCATAATGGGATCAAAATGGATAAACAATCTCACACAAAGGTCATATCTCCCAACTGTTAAGCACAAGCTCGTAGATTGGTCAAGTTTTACAATTAAACTGCTGCAAAATCTGTGGCCATAACAAAACCAAACAAGCTTATATAACTAGAAGACTTTAAAGACAAATGGCAAAAAAGATGGAAAAATAAATTGACAGGCTCTCAGTCAGAAACTACACACACAAACTATACTCACAAACTGTATCACTCACTGGAATAGGTGTACTGACCAATCATCATTTAAATTTTTAATGTTATTTTGAAATTGTAGTTATTTAAAAACTCATTTATGCCTTTTTGAAAACCAACTCAACAATTTACAGAAAGAAAATTGTCAAGGGAGAACTGAAACGCCCATATGCCAGCAACAATTTATAAATTAGAGATGATGGTTACCATGGTAAAACTGACCGTTAGTAGTACCGTTTGAATTTTAAAGTGTCATTAAAACTGTGGACGATTAGCACGGTGTGAAAAACTAAGGTGTGTGTGTGGGTTTGTCGGGGGAGAACATGGCAAAATGTAGCAGAGATTTAGAGGTATTTCAGCCTTCTAAAAAGACCAAGACCAACGTTTGGTCATATTTTGGGTTTTTATAAATATGCAGAAGGAGAGTTGATGGAAGATGACCACCTAGTCTGCAAAAAAAGCCGAAAGAAAGAATCTTACGAGTCATCTTCATGACCACCACCCACTACTTTTTTAGAAGAATGCAAAGTTAACTTTTAACGTAGAAGTCTGTGGAGACTTCAAAATATAAGAAATAACAATTTGTGTGGTTTAACTTATGCTTTATGGTTCTTCAATAACTTAAACTGAAGCTTTAAGCATAAACAATCATTGAATCAACTGTGAATCAAAACTAAAGCTTTACATTTCTATAAAGCAGTGTCTCTAAAAGAGTTCTAAATAAGTTAAAAGTCACAAGCTCTGAAACAAAACACTGCAAAAGTTCAATCTGCATACAGCTCCCGTTTCTCCTCTAGGTTGCAGTGTTTACTTTCTGAGAGGAGAATAACACTGTCTGAAATCACTCGATGTCCCCTACGTAGTGCACTACTTTGCAATCATTAAACAGCAGTTAAAATTTAAATGGAGAATTTGTAAACTAGTGCAATATTAATTATAGATGACTAACATTTCATGTACTCTTTGGGTAAAGGACTTGTCATTTCATGGTTCACACATTCTACTATATGGGGAGAATGGTGGGCTTTAAAATGGAACTTTGCAAGAGTAAATGTGTTAATCAACAATTACATTTTAGGAGTTTTATGCCACAGCTCAGATGCATGTTAATTTTAAGTTATGTACAAGTTTTAAAATGGTTTTAGAGGAGTAGCTCTACAGGAAAAGACACACCAAGTTGTACACTATTTGCAGCTCACAGCAGGGTCACACATTTACTGTTATATAGCCTTTTTAATATGGTTTTCTTTTGGTTGCACTGTATTGCACTGTACAGAGCCACAACACAATGCTGCAATTGCAGTAACGACAGAAATTCTACAACACGACGGCTACACATCTTACAAGTAGTCATTTTCCTTTCAGTCCCACCTGAGAGTTGGTGGAGATTTAATTCTCTATGCGGGGAAATCCCTAGTTATTGTAATTAATAATAGTAACTATAATATTTGAAAAAAAAAAAAAGGTTTACAGAGTGAGCATTCTAAATCAAATTTAAACAATATCGCGATATTGATAGTCATGATAATCATCAGGAATTTTAATGTCGTTTCATCTCTAATATAAATAAATGTGAACAAAACCAGGAAGAAAAAAATAAAAATGTTTATTTCAGGGCATAATTAATATAAGCTCTAAACCATGCATTGTACCAAGCAGTTTTTAGTCTTTAAACATTAAATCTAGACTTAAAAATCAATGGTTCTACTGTTTCAAAATGCCCGAATCTAAATGTTACAATGTAGTTTCTCATAATTGGCTGACTAACATTGCAAGCATTGGTGATCTTTATGCTTTGAAATGCTTAAACAAACTGAGGCCACAGGTCTCAAATAAACTGCAGTATTGCTTTGAATTCCCACTTGCACACTCCATTGTAGTTCGCCGTTTTGCCTGAATGTGAGATAAGACATCAGTACGTCTTTCATCCGAGGCTGAACACATCAACAAAACCTGATGGATTATAAAACACATTCCCCACCAGAGATTAATTGTTGGCATAGCTCAGAGTACTGCACACATTAAAAAGAATCTACTCTGTGGGGGAGTTATAGTAAGTTAGGGTCTGTGGTCAGCTGATCCAACAAACTCAAAAAACTTCCTTGGTCACTGCTGACTTTCTAGACATTTGTTCGACTTGGTGATCAGCTCATCCCTGTTTAAGGGTGCGGTAAAGCATAGAGGAACCACAGCTAATTTTTGGGAAAACAATTGGTGGGCATTTTTCGCAGCATAACCATTTATGGAAAATTAGGGCAACTATAGAGGAATGTTCTTTACGCCGGAAACCCAACCCAAATCAATGGGCTAGGGGAGGGGAAAAGGAGCCATATCTATCGTACAAATCAAGGAGAGAGAGCGAGACACACTGCTATTTCTGTCCCAAAGGAAGTTGTAGCAGACAGAAGCCATTCTGAAATACCCAATCATAATCGCCTTTTCTTAACAGCCAGACACACACGTAAAAAAAAAAAGAAAATTGAATAAATTAAGGAGTTTAACAAGACTATGCCCTTAAAAATCTGTTTAGAGTGATATTGGGCAGGTTGGCAAAATCAGCTATGAACCACAAACCACAAAAGCAATCACTCCTCAGAAAATCAATGTAATAGAGCCAGAGTATCTAAAGAAATGGTACAAGTTAAAATGTCAAACGTAGAACATGCTTTTGCGTCGTAAGACCGTCAACCCCCCAAAAAAAATCAAGCACTGAGGGTGGACTAGTAATCAAACATGCTAATTCCCTTACACAGACTTCAAGTTGACTTTTTATATGATAGTGGAAAACTATACTATTCTTATTCTCCTTAAATATTTTTCTTCATTACCTTATCTTTAAACATTGGCTTATCCTGTTTGACCATAAACACTTGTCTGTCTCATAACAGCAGCCCTTAAAAAGTTTATGTAGCCAGATTTTTAAATAAAGTACAAAGAAAAAAAAAAAAAAAAAAAAAAATACAACAGCCATTTATTTCAAAAATGGAAATAATTAAATATAATATGTCTGTCAGTAACAAAAGTTTGAACATCTTTAGAATTAACACTTGAGTTTTAATCAATGGTATGATAATTACGTGAGTGGACAACATGAGCTGTTTAAAGAACTGTAATCTATCAAAGTCTTTACAACATGTTTGTGCAAGTGTTATCATGGGACAAAAAGAAAATAGATTCTAAGTACCCAAACTAAATCATCTAGAACCATCATCATCCATTCCAGCAGTAGGCATTTTATATAAATAACGAATCCACAAGCAGGAAAACACTGCACAACAGTGGTGTGAACTGGGATTCTAATATGTAACAACAGTTCTTGGTTTACACTGAAAAACTATTGTAAAGGAGACCCAATATGTCATAGATAAATTAAAATAAAAATGAAAGCGGTTGGACAATGAAAGTAAAACACCTGGTTTTAGACCACAATATTTTTTTTAGAATGGTTTAAGGACTCTTTTTGTGGCCAATACGGCATCAATTCGTATTGGGAATAACATACAAGTCCTGCACAGTGGTCAGAGGGATTTTAAGCCTTTCTTCTTGCAGGGTAGTGGCCAGGTCACTACATAAATGGTGAGTGTGCAGACCATGGGAGATGTTCAACTTCACTTTCATGTTCATCAAACCAATCTTTTAACTCTGCACCCATAATTTTGTGTGCATTGCAATATTTGGAGTAAAACTGTGCTCTTACCCTGTTGAACCTTCCCACTCTGCTCTTACTGGTGCAATGTGACATTAATGAAGATTGGTCACCAGGCTGCTCCAAATTACCCATGAAACCTCCCACATTAAAATGACAGGGGTTTCAGTTTCATAATAAAAAAACAAATCACAGTATCAAACTACGACTCTTACTGCCAGTCCCTCTGACAATTTCTTGTCCACAAATGACAATGCAGCTTGTTTGTGTTTTGGATTGACATTCAATTAGAATTAACAGACCTCACTCACCTACATAGAGAGAGAATATGATGGGTTAAATTTACTCTGATTTGATATTGAAACTTCAAGAAACCACAGAGAAATGCACAATCTGAACCAGATATGTTATTCCTTTGCCACACAGATGCATCCTAAAACACATCTTTAAAACCCTTGCTCAGGGACAGTACAGGCCCAATTCCAAATAACTGGAATAACCATTCTTATGTGGTTCGTGGGGTGACCTGACATCAAGCCGACCCAACCAACCGACCTAGTGAGTAAATTTTGCTAAATAAAAACACTTGCACTCTTCATGTGTCTTTCTTTATGGAGAACTTTTAAGTTTGAAAATGTACACGTTTTACAGCAATGCTTGGCAGAAGCAATTGTTACAACCAAATGAAAATGTTTTATAGATGGTAGAGGTGAGAGAAGGGTGGCCAGACTGGGTTAAGTTTGCTCAATTACTCAATTAACCCCAAAAACCACTACAAAAAACCATATGAAGTCTGCAAGAGTCTCTCTGAAAGCACCACACGTTGAATCCTATAACAGAATGTAGCTACAGCCACACGGTCTTGGACTCAAAGATTAATAATAAACAAAAAAACAACTAAGGCTACAGTTACACAGCTCAACCAAACTATAAAATCTCAGTCCTGATTTTCGTAGCAACATTTAATATGTTTTAATTAAGTGGAGTAAATGAAGCAACTTTTAAAGGACAAATAACAGGTAGATGGTGGACCAGTCAAAATTTTGCACAGGCAACATAAAAAGCATTAATCAGGCTGCTGGTCGTGTAATTGTGCGAGGAATAACTGAGCATTATTTAAATGACAGCCTACCTGAATACTGTTCCTGTTTAAAGTGGTTTCGTAATCGAGACAATAAGTTTACTGTATTTAAATTGCCTTCACTCATCACATCTGAATTTAACAGATCACCTCAGAAATGTCATGGAAGCTTTGCATTACAATCTGTAGCAACCATGCAATGCAATCATGTCAATATGGAACAAAACCTTTAAAAAACATGGGATTAAGAGCATCGTGTTTAATCAAAACCAACAAGACATTACAGGTTTGAACCATAAGTGGTCAGTGATGTATGCACATCTAATAGCATTTTTAAAAACACAACACTTAAGTCTAAAAAAATTATTCAGTTATGGTATTATCATAATTAATGTAGGTCGGGAAAAAAAAAAAAAAACACGTAAAAAGCCCAGTATTACCAAAAAGCCGTGCCCACCCACAGAGCAGAAAAATCCAAAGTAAAACCTCAAGCAAATTGGAAGTGCATTTTCATTTTTTTCTTATACAGATTTTAAAACGAATGTTAATTACGTGAAATTGGAGAATCATTGCAAGTGTGTAAGTCTACTCCAAAGTGCAATAAACAACACTCGAGCACCTGCATTATGTCTCAGAGGATGACCAGACATTACAACTTGACGATAAATATTTGAAATCAATGGAGGTTTAACTACCACTTTAAATGCATCCCTACAAATCCAGACTTTCGAGCCAGTGGATTTGTTTCCAGAGCCATTGGGAGACGTTGAAGACACCCCGGAAAAAACACTGTTTAGAGAAGGCAGGCCATGCTAAAGGTAACTCAAAGATAAGTAAAAAAAACAGGAGTACATCAGCTTCAGTGATTCTATTAAATCAGGTGTTAACACTTTGTACCATAAACCTAAAGATTTGTAGGATTGTGTTGAACTCTTCTGATTACTAAAAGCAACAGAACCGGTCATTGTAGGTTTAATAAAACGGATTAATGCTTGCATCAAGAAAATAATACAGACTTTAATCAAATGAGAAGTCGCTTAATTAATATGAACAACAGATTACCGAACAAGAAATTTTAAGTGCAGCTCCTGAACACAAATAAATTGATATTGCTTGAATATTTTTATGGCTTTTACCAGTATAAAGTAGAGTTTCTGCCTTTTTCCAATAATCAGCTAACCATTTCTTGTTCTGCACGTGTCCCTGGCACTTCTTACAGTTAGAGCTTGATTATAGCAGCCAAAGCAACCTGAGGTTTTTATCATATCTGAACTTCAGCAAACATCTGTCTGCAGGATGTTTTGGCATTTTCTTTACATGGTCCATGAATTTATTCTAGAAGTCCATTTCAAATGGACTTCTAGAATAAATTACGTTATGGTTCTCAACATCATGGGTTTATCTAAACCATCCATCCATCCATCCATATATATATATATATCTATATATATTCCCCATCCTGTTTCTACCAATTATAAAAGGCTGGTGTTAGGGTTATATTCTATACTAGCAGAATACCCATGTTGCACTACAAAAGAGAACTTGATAATGTGAAAGTTAAAAGGCAATTGTTTTAAAATGAGTGATGCCTTTGGAGTATATATATATTTCAAATGAATGTATTATTATAGTGTGAGGTTTGTGGCAATGGAAATATTAAAATATAGAATATGGGCATGGGGAATTTCCCTGTGACTCTCATAGAGGAATAAGCGGAAGATAACGAATGAATGAATATGTGGAATAAGGGCGGCACAGTGGCTTAGTGGTGAACACGTTCGCCTCTTAGTGCTCGGGATTCCCGTTTTAAATCCCGATCTGGGTGAAGTTTCCATGTTCTCCCTGTGTCAATGTGGGTTTCCTCCCACAGTCCAAAAACATGGATTCCAGGTAAATTGGATGCTCTAAATTGCCCCATATAGTTTGTGCGTGGATAAGTGAGTGTGTGCCCGGTGATAGACTGGGTGTATCTGCCCAGCGCCCGAGACATTCTCCCCTGGATGGGCATGGGGAACCCCACCCACCGTGACCCTAGTAGTGGAATAAGCGAAAGATAATGGATGGATGGAATATGTGGAATGAATATAGTGCAAGTTGTGACTACAAAGCCCACGTGGTTGCTTTCGAATATGAATTTTTCAGTATGTTTTCCAAAGACATGATAAGGAATAACAAAGCCTAGTTTCAGCATTTCAGCAAAGTGCAAACCCATTAGGCTTTCTAAGGATATGATGGGGAATTATCATGCCAAATTTCAGCCTGGTAGGTACTCAGGAAGGCCCCGATGTGACCCTGGCGGGGTCTTGGGTTCGATGACGATATCAAACGAACCGTCAAACGTAGGAAGGCGAGAAGTATTTCTTCTAAGGACATGATCGGGAATTATGATGCCAAATATCAGCCTTGTAAATACTCGAGAAGTAAGAGAGTTAGAGCTTTGCCTTTTATAGATAAAGATTCTAGTGCACTGCTGGGTGGCATAATGGCTTAGCACGTTCATTATGCTGCACTGGGAATCCAGGTTTGAATCCCAATCTGGGTGGCGTTTCCATATTCTCACAGTATCTGTGGGGTTTTCCTCCCACAGTCCAGCAACATGAATTTAAGAGGTAAATTGGCTGCTCTAAACTGCCCATAGATTAAGTGTATCTGCCCAGCGCCTGAAATGTTCTCCACTGAATAGGTATGGGTAATCGCCAATTATGGAAATTGTTGAAGGACTACTTTTCATGCACAAAGAAATCACTGGCTTCCTGAACCCTCTGGCTAAAAAAAATGACTAAACTATTAATTGGCACATGTGTATTATTGCCGGTTCTTTTTTAATTCAGCAAAAGCCAAAAAGTTGGTTCCTTTTTGACATTTTATACACACTCATCCATCATTTTGCACTTATTCCTCTACAAGGGTCACAGTGGGGTTCCCATTGTTCATCCAGGGGAGAAAATCTGGGGCGTTGGGCAGATCCACCCAGGACAGGGTGCCAATCCATCACTGGGCACACACTCACACATCCACCCACACAAACGCACACTATACGGGGCAATTTAGAGCATTCAATTGACCTGGAATCCATGTTTTTGGACTGTGGGAGGAAACCGGAGAAAACCCATGGTGAGGTACACAGGGAGGCAAACGTGCTAACCACTAAGCCACCGTGCCACCCTATTCAAACTCAGTTTTTCTTTTTTTCTTTCATCATTCATGTGATTCAGTTATACATTAACAAGTGAACACTCCCTGATACCAATGTCTTGATAACCAGATGTCTACATAATCTGTTCTTGATGATTATACTAAAATAAGAAATGAATGGGCGGTGGTTAGTGGTTAGCACATTCACCTCTTAGCGCTGGGAATTCCCGGTTCGAATCCCAATCTGAGTGGAGTTTCCATGTCCTCCCCGTGTCTGCGTGGGTTTCCTCCGGGTTCTCC
>JAOUQT010057107.1:0-10631 GCA_025769995.1 Xyliphius kryptos | reverse complement strand
CTGTGAACCCCGTTCCACAACACTCTCAGTACTTAGAGAGACCCGCATGGCTCCAGGTCTTGCAACTGAACGGCACATGCCAACGTTTCAGTACGAAGAGTAGCCATTGGCTGCCCTAAAAGTCTCTAGAAGTTGCTAAATGATGTCATCGACTAATTTGCATAATATTAATTAAGGAATGAACATCGAGGGAAAGAAAAAAGTGAGTAAAAAACACCCCAAATATGTTCCACCTACAAATGAACTCGGAACAAAAACTTCTTCGGTCGACTTTTTTTTGTCATTACATTATCTATACTAATAAAAGGCAAAGCCCTCACTCACCCATCACTAATTTTCTCATTTCCCGACTACCTACAAGATTGAAACTTGGCACAGTCATTTCCCATCATGCACTTGGAACAACTAAGCAGTTTTCACTTTCAAAATCTGAAACATGGGCTCTGATTAAATTGGGCACTTCCACTCACCTCACAAACTTTAAATTTGGCAGAGATGTACAGGATAACCTCAACAGTCATAGAGATATCAACAATTCCCAAAAATTGTAATGGGGGACCCAATTCAAAATATGGGCCCTACTCTAGCGATTGGCACGTGGGTAGAGGGGATAACGCAAGGCACTTGGCATTGAGTGACCGCTGTATGGGTAATGTAGAAGAGGATGACGCCAGGCGCTTGGCAATGACATCATTTAGTAACTACTAGTGACTTTTAGGACAGCCAATAGCTACTTTCCTTACTGAAAGTTGGCAACAGTGCCGGAAACCTTCAGAGGAACATGGAGGACATCCTCTGGGTCTACAGCACAGGACCTGCTCACTGTGACGTGGTAGCGGCAACCGCTGTGCCACCGTTCTGCCCTTTTCCTCTAGAACACTCAGCGTCATGTTTAATCTTGTCATCATTACCACGATGACGGAATGTGACCTTAAGCCGCCGTCGGTCCAAGATGCCGAGACAACAGCTCAGACCGACGGTGATGTGACAGAAGCCATAAAGTAAGTAAAGCCTGGGTACGACGGCTTCCTAATGGCTGCTCCTCCTCAGCATCGTCATTGAGCTTTGCAGTCACTCATAAATCCTGTTTGCGGCCGCGCTTGGGTGCACGCCGCTGCTTTATAAATGATTCACACGAGCGAGCCGGTTTACAGATGAATTCATCTCCAGTCCTGGAGAGACACCCAAAGCCACGCGGAGATGGTTTAGCGTGATAGACTGCTCGTCTGCACCCAGGTCCTCATCATTTAGACGAAAATCTTTGAAAACTCTGATTTGATCTTAAATTCCAAGCGTTTGACCTCAACTTTAAAGTGATTTTTAAATCAGGATCAAAGACGGCATCCTTCTGCACACGCTCACAAACGTGGGCTTTAATACGAAGAAGACGTCTGATGAAGATGATAACGCTTTAATTAGATTACAAATTTAGGAATCACCTGTTAATGATGCACTTTTGTTCTGTATGGAAATTTATTCAGAGAGGGCACCTCTATGACCAATACCTCATCCTGAGAAATAAAAAGTAAAATAGTTCTTAATGTCCATAAAATAAGGCGATGAAAATGTAAATTTGGACGTAATGTTTTTTAAATATATGTAAAAGACTGGTGAATTAAGAGAATCTGGAGCATCAAAATAAAAACACTGATATATATTTATGGCCTTTATGTTGATATTATTACAATAGAAGGCAACCCAGTGAAAATAATACACTATTATTCTGATGATCAGCACTGAATGCTGTCAGCCAGGTGGGAGGAGTCTGAACAATAGCTGCTGATGCCAATTCTCAAGCAGGCTTTCAAATGATCATCATTGACGGTGGACCCATATCTGGACTTATGGATTATTTTCATGTGGGGAAAAAGACTGATTCACATACACTATATTGCCAAAAGTATTTGCTCACCTGCCTTAAGTGACATCCCATTCGTAATCCATAGTGTTCAATATGATGCTAGTCCACCCTTTGCAGCTAAAACAGCTTCAACTCTTCTGGGAAGGCTGTCCATAAGGTTTAGTAGTGTGTTTATGCACACTAGGCTCTCAGTCTCCCGAAGATGTTCTATTGGATTAAGGTCAGGAATCTGTCAAGTTCATCCACACCAGACTATGTCCTCCATGTCTTTATAGACCTTCCTTTGTGCACTGGTGGTCATGAGGAAGAGGAAGTGGCCGGCTCCAAACTGTTCCCAAAAAGTTGGGAGCATGGAATTGTCCAAAATGTCTTGGTATGCTGAAGCATTTAAAGTTCCTTTCATTGGAACTAAGGGACCAAGCCCAGCCTTGGAAAAACGCCCCACACCATTATCCCCCCTCAATTCCCCATCCACCAAACTGTACACTTGGCACAATGTGGTCAGACAAGTATCGTTTTCCTGACAACCTCCAAACTAAGACTCGTCCATCAGATTGCCAGATGGTAAAGCGTGGGTTGTCACTCCAGAAGGCGCGTCTCCACGGCTCTAGAGTCCAGTGGCGGTGTGCTTTACACCGCTGCATCTGACGCTTTGCATTACACTTGGTGATGTATGGCTCGAATGCAGCTGCTCCACCAGGAAGCTCTCTGCGCAATGTTCTTGAGCTGATCTGAAGACCACATGAATTTTGGAGTTTTGAAATGATTGAGTCTGCAGAAAGTTGGCGACCTCTTCGCACAATGCATCCGCTGAACCCGCATTGCCAGTTAACGTGGCCTACCACTTGGTGGCTGAGTTGCTGTTGTTCCCAAACACGTTCATTTTCTTAGAATCCAGCTGGAATATTTAGGCGAGAGGAAATTTCCCAACTGTATTTGTTGCACAGGAGGCACCCTGTTACAGTTCCACGCTGGAATTCACTAAACTCCAGAGAGCGAGACGTTCTTTCACAAATGTTTGTAAAAAACAGTCTGCATGCCCAGCTGCATGAGTTTATACCCCTGTGGCCATGGAAGGGATTGCAACACCTGATTTTGATCATTTGGATGGGTGAGCAAATACTTTTGGTAATATTGAGCAAGTCAAACATGTCAAACATATGTGGCACATTTTCTTATGTTTGGATCATTTTAGCCAGCAAGTTCCAAAACTGCCCAGCAGAGGCGCTTGACTTCATTTGAAGGTCTGTTTGCAGTACTAAAATTTGCTCTTCCAAAGACATCTGTCTTGGAATCTGACTCCGCCCCTTCAGCTTCTTCCATGTATGCACCATACAGCGTCTGCACAGGGGGCGCTTCCGAAACCAACACGCAATTTTTGTTGACACCTCCATCTTTTTGGGCACGTTTAACATTTAAGAGCACATTTTAAACGAGACGCAGTTGTGTGTGTGTGTGTGTGTGGGGAAGTGCTTCAGATTCTGTGCTGTAATAAAAATGCTAATAAACGCCGTTAACGTCCTACATTTCTTAAACCTGTAAAGAGTTAAACAGCGATCCACCAACGTGCCTCGCCGACTTCATGGCATCCCATCAGGCATTGGGGTCGGACTAAGAAGCCTGTCCCACAATCTCAGTTCCAGTTCATCTCCAGCGTGTTTGAGGTCAAAGGCTTTCAGTGGGACAGTCAAGTTCTTTCACATCAAAACCATCCAACCATTTTACCGTATGTGCACTGGAAATACACAACGGGACCTTCCCCAAACTGTTCTACACGAGGTTAAAAGCATGCAGTTACCCAGAATCCATGGCTGCATACTTGATATCACACACCTGTTCTAATAAAACAGTTGAATGTAATATTTATAGGGGGCTTCATGCTGCTTCATACCGAAAACGATGACAGAGTGAACAGACGTCAGCACAAAAGAGAGCAAAAGTATGTGCGTGTTGTTAAAGCTTGAATTATTTAATATCTCATAATCATGAGATAATAAAGGTGATTTATTGAAAATGGGAGCTCTGCAAACCGTTCTGATGCACATTGTGAGAGCTGACTGTTACACACAGATTATGAAGTAACACAGAAACGCAAAATTACAAACGGGAGATTCAAATAACCTCTGGACTCCGGGGCGTGTGATAATTACTGGAATGAAAGTGAGGCGGGAGGTTGTGGTTTTAATACCGCCTTTCACTCAGAAAGCAGACTTTCATCCAAACGAACATTTTCGGTGGGTTCCTTTATTTCCAAAACCAGACGCAGATATTTAATTACCCCCGAGCCCCTGAACCCGCTTCTATTATTTACCAGGCGTAATTATTTAAGTCAGCAGCCAACACGAGGCAGGAGGTGCATATTAAAAAAATATCTATACGGTATTATCCCCTGAAACCGCTGCTACAATTAACACGAGTCAGAATGTTGCTAAAAACTGCACGCCTTTATGGAGCAGGTGTTTATAACGGAGCAAAAATAATGAATCACATCATTTATGCTGCTCATCCAGACTGACGCCGCCGTATCCCGAGCGTGCGTGGACAGTTAGACCGCTTTATTAGCGAAGTCCAGCGTCATACAGGACCGATACCGTGATCAATTAAGCACCGGCATCGTCAGCCAGGCCTTAATTAAACTCCGTCTCCCCGAGGTCTCCGTCCATGTCGTCTTTGTTCAGCGTTGATTTTCTGAAGTGGTCTGTGGATCCCATCGATCACATGCCATTTCCGTCATCACTCACAGCATCTCAGACGTTCTTCTGCCTATTGTCTTCAACTACATGGTCAGAAATTTGAAGACACGCTTCTAAATCAATCATGTCAGGTGTTTGAGTCAATCCCACAGCACCAGCATTTAAGAAATCGTAAACTGGGCTGTGGATTCTGTGGTTTGGAGAAATCTTTTCAAACATGGCTTTATGTTTGTAGGTGTTGAAGGTTGATGATGAAAATTGGGATCAAATAAGATGATAACCCAGCGATAATTGTTTCTATTGTTTAATATGGACTCTACTCTGATGCCGCCTGGCCGCTCAAGGAGGATGAGTCCCCCACTGAGCCTTGGTCCTTACAGGGAGTTTTTTCTTGCCACTGTCGCTTCGGCTTGCTCCTTGGGGGTTTAGGCTTTGGACTCTGTAAAGCTGCTTTGTGACGACACACTGTTGTAAAAAGCGCAATATAAATAAATTACTCCATCCCCAAGTAGTGGAAATGCATTGGCATTGAGATTTGGCCGAGCCGTCGTTGATCTCTTTGTCTCACAGGCAAACACCCATTGTCTCATTCTTTCAGGACCTCATGGACAAGGGGAAGTCCTTCTTCACCATTCAGGTCGATCTAGCGGCCATATCGACACTCCATGCGCCGCCTTTCCAGATACTAGAGGATGTCAGATTAAATCTTATTTCATATAAGACAGCGGTTTACTAGTTCTCACCTATTTGAAGCGCGAGATCTGCATGCTGCCTCAGTTCACCCCTTATGCACGCAATTCTCCCCAAAAAGGCGAAAAAGGCCATACGTGGCCTTCATGCAAAAAAACTTCTGCGTTCCACACGCTTCCGCTTCTCCTCGACCAAGGATTGGCGATTACACTTGCTTTTTCCAGTGCGAGCTCTCCATGTTTACCTGAACAGAACAGCAGCACACAGGAAAAGTGTTCAACTCTTTATTTCCTTGGCCATCTCAGCTTCAAAGATCACTCCACCAGGGGCATGATGGCATCCTGGGCATTGTTTTAAGGGTCTCTCTAAAACAGATCTTTTTAGCTGTGAGTTTGGCGTCCCTTCCTTTGGGAGATTTTACCGGTTTAACGCCACGACCTCTGCGGTAGTGTACTCGGTGTTAGGTGTCACTGCACAGAGCTGATAACTCACAGTCATGTGTGTCTCACTCGACACACACAAAACATTCTTCAATTCCTCACACCTGTTTGGTCAGAACGGGAGTGGGCCATGACTAGTGGTATGGGTCCAGGCACACCATCCTTCCTTGGCTTTCAGTATGAAAAGTGAATGGCAGTCACTCTCTGTTATTTAGCACAGTAATGTATTGTAAGGGGGATTTTGGGGGTGAGAATCAAGACTCGAGAAAATATCTCAACCACAGGACTTTATTACAGACTGTTTTGACATACATTCAAACTACAGCTGTTCAGCTGATGTCCTCAACAAACGTTCTACTCCTGACATTCCATGAAATATCTGGCCTGTGGCATTACATGTTGCAGCTTAAAAAGGCTGCACACATTAATCAGGCGTAGCTGTTTCTGGCACATTAATTACTTTTAATAAACAATGCCGTTGACTCCGTCTTTGTTTTATACGTGCCGCTGCAAAAATGCAAAAAATGCAAAGAATGCAGCAAAACAAGCACACTTGTGCACAATCACTCTGCAGCTAAACCGTACCACAAACCTTCTACAAAAGTCCTGTGTTGACCAAGCATTCCTTTTCTAAAATGCTAGTAAAATAGAGTAAGAAAGTTAGTGTGGTGCAACAACTTGTGTTTGCTGAGCGCAGGAGTAAATAAGTACGTTAGCAGCTGTAACTCGTCTGCTGTAATTGTGATGCTGTATTCTTGCTCCTGGATCTCATAATGCTGCTGCCATATAGCAGCCATATGGCTCATATTCCTATGTATTATAATTGTTGTGTATAGCTTTAAATGAATAGAGCACTGCAAACACAAGATGCACCTCTAAATCCATCTAAGCAGCTGCCAATCACTTAGAAAATTATAAATTATCAATGTACACAAAGCAGGTAAAGGCTATATAGACACAATAATCAAGTAGCTATGCTGGGATGCGGTAGCTTAGTTGTGAGGGTGTTGAGCATGTGGGTCCTTGAGCAAGACAACCCTTTGTTCCAACTTGATGACCTCATGTGATACGTTTTAGTTTGTAATGTAATTTGTAAATAGTTGTTAGCTGCAAATGCAACCAAGAAAACTTTTCATCAAAACTTTGTCTTCTTCTTTGTCCGCTCCATCAGTATTAGGACAATTAAATGTTTGTATTGTGTACAAAGTACTAGGCAAATATGTCAGGCTCCTGAAAAACAATAAATTATTATTATGGACTCATATGGTTTATATAATTTTTACTATTGTTTAATATGGACACACATGGACTGATATATAAACAATCTGTACATTGCTATCATACACTAATGCTGAGCCTTGGTTCTCTCAACGTTTCTTCCAAAAACACAACATTATATCGGGGCGTTTTTTGAACTTGAACTTAGTTAAACTTTTTTTTTTAAACTTGAAACTTAATTAGTTCACAAAATAGCATCCCTTAACATAGATTAATTACCCTAGATGTATTTGTTTATTTGTCTCTATTTTTATTGAGCACAAATACTGTTGAGGGAATTTTTTTATATTGACTAGATGGTGAATGAACACAAACTTAATTAACTAAAATGAACAGGTGACCTAGGTACCCCCATGGTTGTGCAACAGAGTGAAGCAAACTAAACAAAAAGACTTGTGGGGGAGGGTGGTGGACCCGTGGACATCCTTGAGAGCTCTGCCTCTCTGGCGGGTGACGTGGAGACAGCACTGAGAGCTCCGCCTCTCTGGTGGGCAACGTGGTGGATTGCACTGAGAGTTCCGCCTCTCTGACTTAGGAAGAAACATGTTGACAGCATGCATTGACCCCATGAATAGCAGGCTCCACCAACTCAGAAACACACTGCAAACACTACACGTTCAGGGACAAACAGTGCAGGCACCACACGCTCAGGGACACACACCACAGGCACCACACACTCAGAGACATACACTGCAGGCACCACACGCTCAGGAACACACACTGCAAACCCTACACACTCAGGGACACACACTGCAGGCACCAAAACCTCAGGGACACACAGTGCAGGCACCACACGCTCAGGGACACACAGTGCAGGCACCACACACTCAGGGACACACACTGCAAGCACCACACGCTCAGGGACTCGCACTTCGAGGGACTTGTTCCGCCCCTGCATGGTGCACATCGCACACATCTCCTGTTCACCTGGAACATCATGGCCTTGACACACCTTGCTCCTGCGCCTCAGTTGGTTCTGGGGTTTGGGTTTGAGAGATGTTTTTTGACCTCTCTGAGGTGGCGAAATGCACCGTGGGGTGAAAGCAAGCTGGCCACAGCTCTGGGGATTTAAGTAAAACGTAGGCGGGGAGAATGTGAGTGACGAAACTTGAATTAAAATTGGCATCCTCGGAGTCGAGTAAGGACTAGGGACATTCCTCAGATCCTGATTCATCCTCGTAGCGGCTCATCACCTCCATATCCCACCACCAAGGTCTGGCCAAAACAAAAAGGATAGTGGGGTTAGCGCTATATTAACATGGCATGGCAGCCGCGATGAGGCAGACTTCTAGCGCCGAATTAGAAAGCTGCAGCAAGGCGGCCAGTGTAATGCTACTACCCCCAAAGAAGAAAAACGCTCACCTGAGTTCCTGTGCTCCTTAATTTATGTAACGTCTTTCTGTCACGCTATCACCGCTGAAATGGCTGCGCAGCACATGCGCAAGAGGGAGCCAGGCAACACCAGGTAGAAGATCAAGGAGCTTTATTTAAGGCCACAGACACAAAAACGTGCAACTCGAATGGGGAGAAACAGTATTAAATACAATAACCCGATCACGTGCACACAAAGAGAACCATTGAAAACAGACAATTAATTAACCAAATGGTGAATAAACACAAAAGTTAATTTAATAAAATGAACAGGTTCCCTAGACACCTGTAACAGAACCTAGCAAAATTCTGTATGTACAGAATCTATGCCTTCACACACACAAGCTTTTCATGGTTCTATGCTTTATGGTTCTTTTTCAATTTAACTGAAAAAACACAAAACCTTATTAACTACGCAGTTTGTTTATTCCATTCTCTGAGATACAAAAGTGTTCAGTACTTAATTTTTGGTGGTTAATCAGATTAATTTTAGCTTTTACATAAAAAATAAACAGGCTAATGATAACCAAAGCATTTTCTCAAAAGTAAAAACACAGGGCCAAGAGGAAAAACTATCTAAGCCTCTCTGTAGCTATGCACATTAGTCAGATTAAAAAAAAAAAAAAGCAAAGAAATGGAAGAGTGAGTGGGTGGGGTGTGTGTGTACGTGTTAGTGAACATGAGCAGGAAAGCATTTTGCAGTATCTGTTTTTGTACATTTCTCACACTAGATGCTGCTAGTTTGCTCTTTTTGCTTTTACAGACTACTCTTGTCCACAGACACACAACAAACAAGATGCTGCAAAATCCAAACCATGTCTGCTTGTTGAGAACAACCCAGACTTTCAAATTATTACATGCCCAAATATTTCCACCTTATCGCATTTCCAGCTACACTCAAGCTATCGAGAGGAAGAAGGGAAAATCAAAAGCTGAGAATATGTGAGATAGAGCCTCATGAATTCTTAAGCCATGCTTGTAATTCTGGCTTCGTAATGTTCTGACAAGCAATCTGCAGGGGGTAGAAAAGGAAAATGCATGAGAGAGAGAGCAAGCAAATCTATTTATATCGGCCAGTGTATGAGGTGTCAGTATACTATGCCCCTAATGGCTTGGAAGAGTAGCAGCGTGTACAGTGAAATATTACAGCTAGGGTGGGAGGAGATGAGAGGAATAGAAAAAGAGACTGAGGGCAGAAATCATTCTCTTTCTGTAGTCTTTCTCTCCACCTTTTGGTGTAAAGGAGAAACAGAATTGCAGCTTGGATGCGTATCTGTATACTTTGTATGGCTAGTATAAAATGCCTCAGCAGACATTCAGGCATATTAAGTTCTTTAAACTTACATACATACAGTATATACATACACACATACAGATATGTGATAACAGATTATTGTTAAAGTTTTTAATAAACATGTACTAAAGAGTCCACATTAAACATACACATTAAAGTTAATGAACTCATTTTACTAAGAATACTAAAAAATACATGCAAAATTTTTACTGGCTCGTTGACACATAAAATGAATATGAGTGTTGTCTTACACGGACAGTGTCTTAGTGGTTAGCAAATTTCACCTCTTAGCGTTGGTGATTGTCGATTTGAATCCCAATCTGGTTGGAGTTTCCATGTTCTCCCCGTGTCTGCATGGGTTACCTCCAGGTTCTTCGGTTTTCTCCCACAGTCCAAAAACATGGGTTCAAGGTAAATTGTGCAGAAAACAGCAGTCTGCAGACCTCAGTCCAATTGAGATTTTGGGACGTGACATCAACATGCCGTTGATACAACACACAAGAATGCAGAAGTGAAATGCAGTCCAGTCGGCTTGGGCAGGAACATCTGTTTTCAGGTGCCAGATGTCCATGTTACACAGATTTAAAGAAGTTATCAGAATAAAGGTTTTACATTAAAATATCAGTTCAGTGGCCAAAAGCAAAATGAAAATGAAGACATTGCTCTCTTTTTGTAAAGCGTATAATACTTTTTTTTTTTAATTTTCAATGAAAAAATTATATTTTGTTCATATTTTTCATTTGTTCATTTTAATTTGGAATTTTAAGTGCTTTTAGCATTAACTTTAATGACAATAGAAAAAGACTTCTTAATGGAATTAATTTAATTATTTAAAAAAAAAATGTAAAATGGATTTTGTGTACAAATACTCAGGATTTAATCAGGATTTTTAGTGAGTGTTATTTTCCTAAAAAAATATGCAACTACTCTTTATACTGCATTTTTGCATAACAAGATGTTTTGTAAACTGTTAATGAAATGTATGGACCACCATTGCTTTTAAA
>JAOUQT010057096.1:0-10631 GCA_025769995.1 Xyliphius kryptos | reverse complement strand
AGTTATGTACTTTACAAAAAAAGGTAAAATAACTGAAAACGTTTTATATTCTAGTTTCTTCAAAATAGCCACCCTTTGCTTTGATTACAGCTTTACACATTCTCTCAATGAGCTTTAAGAGGTAGTCACCTGAAATGGTTTTCCAACAGTCTTAAAGGAGTTCCCAGAGGTGTTTAGCACTTGTTGGCCTCTTTGCCTTCAGTCTGTGGCATTTTTACAGGCACATTTCATTGAAGTCACTCACTCTATTTGCTTATTTGGCAAGATTTCTTTAATTTTCTTTAATTCCGTCTTCATTAAAGTTTGCAGGAAGAACAGCAGTGCTGCAGGATCTGACACAATTAGTCAGATGTCCTCATTGCTGTTGACGCCCAAATCGCAGCATGCCTTACAGCATTATCTTTATGTTAGCTGACCGAGTCATCCCCTCCACTCTACCAGTGCCACAGTCGCTATAGAGATGACACAGACCAAACTCCTTATATTATTTATACATGGAATAAGTAATTAAAATGAAAATTAAGTATATGAAAAAGTATTCAGATGCAACAATGTGTCAAAATTTCAAAGCAATCTGTGAAGAATTTGGGAGATTTAAGGTTTTGGAAAAAAAAAATAAAAATTACATTTTAATTTATATAGATTATGATTTCATCTTGGGTAAAAGGCATTTGGCAGCTTAGCCCATAAGTTCTACATACACCAAACTTGGAGAGTGATATGCATCTTCCGTTCATTCAGGGTGCTATATGCAAATCACTGCATACGTCATAATTCTATTTAACAAATGAATTTAAATGAAAAATCTAAAAATGGATAACACTTAACTTAAAAAGTCACACAGTTAACTATTGCCTATTGTCTTGTTTTGCACATCACACATGCACAGATGTCCCCCATTTTCTTTAGCTTCTCAGTTTCTTGTTTATTTCTTAAATTTTTTAGACTAACTCCTCATATAAGTTCCATTGATACAGTTTGTTTTCCTTCTGTATAGATGGATATCTTGCTTGGGTTTGATTTCCAGTTCAAATCCCAATCTGGGTGTAGTTTCCATGTTCTAACCATGTCTGTGTGGGTTTCCTCCGGGTTCTCCGGTTTCCTCCCACATTCCAAAAACATGAAGGTAAATTGAATGCTCTAAATCGACCTGTATGGTGTTTGTCAGTGTGTGTGATTGTGTGTTTGCCCTGAGATAGATTGGTGCCCTGTCCTGGGTGTATCTGCCCAGCGTCCAAAATGTTCTCCCTGCCAACCTTGTAGAGTATTAAGCAGAAGGTAATAAATAAATGAATGATGCATTGTGTAATGGTGAGAAAGGAAATGAGCTGAATTGCTAAAGAAAGAAATCGGCAATTACAACAAAAGATATTATATATAAAATATATTTATTTCTTTGTAGTCTGGTGAGATTTCTTTTTAAAATGTTTTTATTGGTTGACTGGTTGTACTTTTATACTGTAAACAATATATAGGCGGAATGCCACAAGTATTTTATAATAGTTTAGTTTTACTTTTACTAGATCTAATTTAGTTTGGATTGCTTAAGCAGATATGTGACTTCTGTATTCAGCCATCATGCCAAAAGAAAGAGAAAAAAAATATTATTTTAATTTCATTTTATTTTTCGGTCTATTTTAAAATCAGTGCATAATTAGCATTTCATTCAGCTGACCAAGGCAGTCAATTTAAACCAGTAGGAGACAACAATTAAAACTTTAAAATATGCTAATAAAATAATTTAATGTCTGGTAAAGAACGATAAACAGCTTAGCTAATTAGGAAGCAAGAGAAGAAACTGAGGTGATGACGTCTGTTAATGGATAATTCTCCTCTGCTCTTTGGGCTAATCCCTAAATGAACTTACAATTTAATTCATCTCATATCCCATCTCTTTATTTCTCAGTTTCTCTCCCTCACTTCCGTTCTTCCTCTCGCTCTCTCTCTCTCTGGGGTGTACAGAAGCCATCTGTTGCCATCAATGCTTAATAATAAAGCATGCAAGGAAAATGCTCATTAAAAACAGGAAGTGTGAGTTACATTTAAACTAATTTTGTTTAATATAAAAAAATAGGACTATGTTTCCTGGATGATTGAGCCCAGCAACAGTTGTACAGTTGTGTGCATTTTTGCATGTTCTCTGGAGTTCCTAATTTAGTGCACAGTCTAAAAAGTCAGCTGAACTGGAGATATAAAACTGTAATTGTGCCAGTAAATCCGTGTATCAGACTTGTGATAGATAGGGTTGTCTATTGTGTTTCCCCATCTCTTGCTCAACGGTTGCTGGGATAGGTTCCAGCAAAAAATTCTAATCTCATTTTCATTAACTAGGAAGCAGGGTTGCCAGGGGTTTACCATGTTCGCCCATCCAGGAGAGAATGTTTCTGGCAGTTGGGAGATACACCCAGGATAGGGCGCCAATCTATCGCAGGACAGAGTACGTGATAGCACAGTGGTTAGTGTGTTGGACTATCAATCACAAGGTTGGGGGTTCAAATACCAGGTCCACTGAAATTACCAATGTGGGTCCTTTAGCAGGACCCTTAACCCCTTATTGCGCCAGGGTCCTGTTTCAACCCTGTGTTCTGACCCCAACCAAGTTGGGATCCTTGTAAGACGCTCTGAATAAAAGCGTCTGCAAAAATAACTAAATGTAAAAGGCACACACACACACACACACACACACACACACACACACACACACACACACACACACACACACACACACACACACACACAATATGGAGATTTCAAAGCCCTCATTGACTCATCACTAATTCTCCCACTTCCCAAGTACCCACAAGACAAAACTTTGGCATTGTTATTCCCTATAATATCCTTCTCAAAAAAAATAAATTAAAAAAAGTACTTCTCAACTTCCAACGTTCGATGGTTCATTTGATATTGCCATCAAACACAAAACACCCCCAGGGTCACATCCGGGTCTTCCCGAGTACCTACAGATTTGAAACATGGCTCCTTCATTCCCCATCATTAACTGCTTCTCACTTTTCTAAATTTGATGTTTTGTTCAATATCGCCAACGAGTGCAAGGCCCCTCTAGTCTCACATCGGGGTCTTCCCAAATATCTACAAGGCGTTTTCTTGCTTTTCAAAATTTGATTGTTGGTTCCCCATCGCCATTGAACGCAAAACCTTGGATGGATTAGGGCCTTTGCAAACCTTTTAATTGCCACAAACCTCACTATATAATAACACATCATATTTATTAACCCATAAGCCACCAATAATTCAAAAACAATGAAATTTTAAGTTCTCCACCATAGCACAGCACTGGTATTCCGCTAATATATCAATGCCACTTTTTTGATATTTTTATTTGCTGCTAATACAATATATTTTTCTTGTGCTTGAAGTTTAACATTTGCTTTCTTGTTTCCTTCATCTCGCTCTATATATGATAATTCTTCTGTGTTCTTTTTAATTATTGAAATTATATAGAAGATATATATATATATATATATATATATATATATTTATTTTCTAACTCTCCTTCCTTGTATTTGTCCTTCACGAATTCAGTTCCTGTGTCCTCTGCATGTTTGTTCAGTGCAGTGTGATTTAGTTCAGTAACTTGCTGATAGTGGGATGTATAAAGTGATAAACGGAGTGATAGATGTGGGTGTTGACGTAATAGACCACGGCAGCATCGATGCTGACTCAGCAATTCCTGATTGAAGCTGTGGTAGTGAGAAGGTAACAGCAGGACTGAACAGGATTGATTTATTTATATATAGAGTTATAGCTCCTGTCTGACTCTCTGTGGGTGGTAGCTCTCCCCACATTCATCCCAGAGGTCTGTTAGGTTTACCAGGTTATTTGCAAACCACCATTGTTTTTCATACTAAGATTCTCGCTTTCTGTGTGTAACTCAGCATTAAACATTCTATCAAAACTGTATGGTGACAAATGTCTACATACTTTTAAACAAAAAAAAAAAGTCAAAGACTGAATGTGAGGTTAGAGCCACATTGGACTGATCTCCATTCCTAGTTTGTTCTACCTAAGATTTCCTAATAGCTACTTTATTTTTTTCCAGGCCCCACATCAAAATATATAAGGAGATACAACGGATGCTTTTCTAACTTCTTGTGTTTTTGCCACTTTGTGTTTCTATCTAAAAAAAAAATGTGTAAAAATTCACATTATTGCACAGAATAAACTTGGAATTATGATTTACATTTGGTCATTTAGCAGACGCTTTTATCCAAAGCGACTTACAACTATCCCAACTTGTTGGTTGAGGGCAGAACACAGGGTTGATACAGCATCCCTGGAGCAATGAGGGTTAAGGGTGTTGCTCAAGGACCCACATTGGTAACTTCAGTGGACCTGGGATTTGAACCCTCAACCTTCAGATTGATAGCCCAAAAACCTTTACCACTAAGCTACCACTTCCTGATTTGAGTTCCTGAATGGATCAAGCTGCTTCTCTAAAATTTATCAGATAAAATATTTAGCAGTCATCATAAGTCTATACTCTCTAATGTATTTAAGACATGAAACTCTGGTTTATAATAAAAGGTCCAATGAATTATTGTCAGCCGTGTTTCTAGGGCGAGTCAGCACTCTGTGATAAACCCCATGTTTTAGAGTTTTAGATGCAATAATGATGAAATTACTTTTGTTTTCAAAGCATTTTACAAAATCCCTCATCAAAGAGACTAAACAGACCCTCAAAAAGCACAAAAGACCCTGCTCAGGTGCTCAGTAATGGTAGCCTGGCAATACTGGGTCTTAAACCAACCAGACTCCTGTCTATTATAGTCCAGTATTTAAAAACCAAGAAGTAATCACTGTTCTACAAAATGAAGTGCACTGTTACTAACTGTGTACGGTGGTTACACTAGAAAGTGTGTAGACAGTGGAACCTGTTGAAATGACGGCGAAGTCTAGTGGTTTTGTAAAGGCTCTGCATTCAAGCGTAGAAGCCTCTTCTGAATTGCAGGCCAAAGCCCAGTTTTCTCTCTTGCTTTAACACACACACACACACACACACACACACACACACACACACACACACACACACACACACACACACACACACACACACACTTCATGGTTGGTTTAAGCCTGCAAGATAAGAGGAAACAAACATGTGGTTAACTGGACGTGATAACCAGCTGTACCCTTTTTAGTCATTCTCACAAAAACACACAGACACACACACACACACACCAATGTTTAACAGAATTGACGAAAAGACTGAAACACAAACAAAAGAAACAAGCCCAACCAAGTTACACTTAAAAATAAAACTGGACTAAGGTACAGCTCACAGTTTTAAAATGTGTGTGTGTGTGTGTGTGATTTTTTTTGTACATGTGCATTTACTGTGGCGTGAACGTGCCCCTTCCTCATTTCCTGTTTTTTTGCATGCTTGTCACACTTAAGTGTTTCGGAACATCAGACCAATTTAGTAGTCCATGACAACACAAGTAAACACAAAATGCAATTTGTAAATGAAGGTGTTTATTATTAAGTGACAAGAAAAACACCCAAACCTACGTGGCCCTGTGTGAAAAAGTGATTGCCCCCTAAACAACTGCAACCAAGCATTTGCAATGAGTCTTTTATAGCATTCTGAAGGAATTTTGGTACCACTCATCTTTGTATAATTGTTCTAATTCAGTTACATTAGAGGGTTTTCGAGCAAGAATGGCTTATTTAAGGTCATACCACAGCATCTCAATAGGATTTAGGTCAGGACATTGACTAGGCCACTCCAAAGTCTTCATTTTCTTTTTCTTCGGCCATTCAGTGGTGGACTTGCTGGTGTGTTTTGGATCATTGTCCTGCTGCAGAACCAAAGTTCGTTTCAGCTTGAGGTCACGAATAGATGGTCAGACATTCTCCCTAAGGATCTTTTGGTAGACAGCAGAATTCATAGTTCAGTTTATCACAGCAAGTCTTCCAGGTCCTGATGCAGCAAAACAGCCCCAGAGCATTACACTACCACCACCATATTTTACTCTTGGTATAATGTTCTTTTTCTGAAATGCAGTGTTTTTCACGCCAGATGTAATGGGACACACACCTTTCAAAGGGTTCAAATTTTGTCTCATCGGTACACAGAATGTTTTCCCAAAAGCCTTGGAAATCATTAAGATGTGTTTGGAAAAATTGAGAAGACTAGCTTTAGTGTTCTTTTTTGCCCAGCATTGGTTTTCTACGTAAAACGCCATTTTTTCCCAGTCGCTTTCTGATGGTGGAGGCATGAACTCTGATCTAAACTGAGGCAAGTGAAGCCTGCAGTTCTTTGGACGTTGTCGTGGGGTTTTGTGTGACCTCTTGGAGGAGTTGTTCAAAATTTGGGCAGCCAGCCACTCCTGGAAAGGTTCATCACTGTTCCATGTCTTCACCATTTGTGGATAATGGCTCTCACTGTGGGGCGGAACGGTGGCTTAGTGGTTAGCAAATTCGCCTTTTAGCGCTAGGGGTTCCCACTGTTTATGTAAAATCCAAGTTAATTCTAATCTTACCTTTACTTATGCAAATTTGAGGCAATTATATGTCAATAAGAATGCAAGAAAAAACACACACACGCACGGCAAAATGGCCGGTCACAGTGTTCTATGATAGTGTTCACCATTTCCTGTTCAATAGTGCACATGCAAACAGATACAGCATTGATATTTAGGCTATGCTGTTAATTTTTAATTGTTGTTTAAATTTAATATTGAAGATTTCTATTTTGGCAGTTATCTTATCTTATCTACCCAGCACCACTCAGGAAAACCACGTTAGCAAAGGTATATTTTTCTCCATGTGTAAGGGCCAGATATTTTAATATGTACATTATAGCAAGTACACTTAGTTGGTAAAGTCAAAAACAATTGCTGTATATTGTAGATGAATATTTACTGTTGTGATTTTTTTTTTTTTTTTTTTTTACATCAAATCCAGTTCTGAATTTAATCATTAGTTAATATGAGATTAGTAGAAATATAAAGGTTAAATCAATTTATCATTCTGCTTAATCCTGTTCTAGGGTCGCGGGGCGCCAATCTATCACTGGGCACACTCATTCACACAGCCACACACTATATGGGGCAATTTGGAGCATAGCGTGAATCCATGTTTTTGGACTGTAGTAGAATGGAGGAACCTGGAGAAAATCCACACGGACACGGGGGAAACATGGAAACTCCACCCAGATTGTGATTCGAACCAGGAATTCCCAGTCCTGAGAGAGAGGTGAACGAGCTAACCACTAAGCCAGCATGCCGCCCGAAAAGTTAAATGTTTTCAGTAGGTCTAATGTATAGTTTAAGAAAACACTTTACAAATATTACAGATCTGAACTTTATGACCTGCACATTAAAAGATTTCTCAGCTGCTACTACTCAGGGAGAAGGGACTTTATTTGGTTTTTGAGACATCTGCTGGTGGAGCTATGACCTATTTTAGTATACTATAATGATAGAAAATTGTTTTCTTAATAACTATTTTCACGAAAATAACTATGGAACTCTGTGGCTAAAAAAAATTATATTATAGGTTACACGTAAGATTCTGACATGCACAAAACTATTTGCCTGTTTCGTTGATTTTATAAAACATCAAACTTTATTACAAACTACTTTAAATCAAAATGTCCACAACAAATAAATTGACATTCGATGAGGCAACAAACGTACATGCTTCTTACTTCAGTAAGAAGGTTACAAGATTCACATTTGCATTAATAAATTGGCAGTGGGCAGTTGGCAGAGTGATTATCACGCGTTCTCGGTTTTTCTCCACAGTCCAAAAACATGGATTTAAGGTAAATTTCTGAAATAGTCTACACCTCCTCGTATCTACAGGAACGTAGTCAGTTCCCTCTGTATGTCCTCGAGATGCTGCTATTGCTGCCCACTAACACTTACATGAAACTGGACCTTACTGCCAACTGTGAGCCCAAGCAGTAAATCTCAAAAAGACTAATGTCAAAAAAGTAAAGAAGCCAAGATGTCAGGAACACAACTCAGCCTAGGACCTTTGGGGTCCACTTAATCATTACAGCTATACTGGACAGTGCAAATTACTCTGAAAACCCAAAGGAACACTTTAACCAAGACATGAATCAAACCCATTTCCGTTAGCTTTAAACATACAAAAAAAACTATCCTCAAACTGTGGATGCACTTACACAAAACACTACATTTTAAGGCTCTACAGGCCCAAAAGCTGAAAACTGAAAAATATACATAGAACACCACTCTCGGCCAGGCCCTAAAGCATTTAAGCTCCAATCAGTTGTTCAAACGAAAATATCTGAAGTGCTGCTACAGCAAAAAATATGATTAATTTGGGATAATAACTCATCTAAAAAAAAAAAGATGATGAATTAGCAGAAATGTTTAATATTCAGGTAGGTTTAAGTTTAGGTTTGTCCATAGCCAAAACAAGAATGCATAGGGTTCAAAGAGGTTCACCTGGTACCCTGAGTGCAAAAACTGTGCACTAACTTTACAACACAAGAGGTATACTTACTCTTATACTGGAAAAGATTTTTGGTTAAAGTGTTAAAATAAAACAAATGAGGTAAATACATAATTTTTTTTAAACCTGAAGAAATAAACTTAAAGGTAATAAACTTATAAACCAAACTAACATATTAAATTAGAAAACCCAGTTTTACGTATTTTAAAACCAGACCATGTGCTTCTATTAATACAACTTTGTAATGATGCAAAATGTAACTGGAAGCAAATTCAAGTTTAATAAAACTGGGATAGTAAAATTTTAATTTGTTTACTTCTTTAAACTTTACCGAGTTCATTCTCTGGTATTTGGTTAATAGGCTCGCCTTTTAGGACTGGGGGTGAAGTTTCTTTGTTCCCCCCGTGCCCATGTGGGTTTTCTTCAGGTCCTTTGTTTCCCTCTCACAGTCCAAAAACATGGATTCAAGGTAAATTGACTGCTCTAAAACCGCCCCCACCACTGGCCCCCTGTCCTGGGTGTATCTGCCCAGCACCTAAAACATTCTCACCTGGATGGGCAGGACACACACAACCACAGATGCTTTTCTAGAAATATTGCTGATGTGCATAATAAAGTGGAGGTCAGAGTCGAAGTATTTACAGCTAGAGTATGAAAAATGAAAGGGTCATCTAAACTCTGATCTTCACGCACTGATGGGTCCAACTAATTTCATATTAGCAAACCAAGTTAAACTAAATGAATAGGGACTCCAGCAGTACTGAGAAGAAGTCTATTCAGTGAGCCAGCCCTTGTGGCATGGCTCCCAAACGGCTTTTAATTTAGTATCATCTGTGGCCTTATATTTTAACCTAACTTGGCAAATATGAATCCTATGTGTGTCGATAAACCCCTTTACTTTTAGAGCCGATGCTTTTGCGCATGACATCATTACAAACAAAGCACTCATATTTCAGCCAAAGCAGCCAGCTCTTATTTGAAAGCTGCGTCTCAAGAGCCAGCTTTCTGAAAAGAGCTGAACTTCCAATCACTAGACCCCAGTACTGACTACTTAGAACCAGAGTAATGTGTGTGCAAAAAGATAGCAATATGTTCGATAGGATCTAAACCAACAGGCCCCTTGATATCTACCATGCTCTTTAATTGATCCAGTACAATGGTTTATTCCACAGGGTTAAATACCGCAATGAAAGCCAATAAAACAAGCAATGAGACCAAGTTGTTGTCTGATTTTTTTAATATATCATAAACCAATCTTATTACTACAATTTCTGTGCTATGGTGAGACCAAGAACCTGACAGGAATACAAGATCTTTTTTAGAATTTTGAGTTAGATTGAACAGGACTGTGAGGTAGATTTATAATGTTTGATATCTGAAATCTGGAGACAAATCTTTACTTGGGCTCTAATAGACATGATGTTTTTTTATGGGCTGGACAATCAGTGACATTTGGATCATAGGTATCAAGTTGCTGCAGAATGTGAACCCTCACAATTTCAGGAGCAGCAATATATTTTTGGGTCTTTGGACCATTAGAACACATCACAGGTATTAAATCTTTTGGGACTTAAGTTTTACTGAAGATTATAAGGTCATTTTGCTGAGAAATCTGTAAGATTATTTTTAAGGAACTTGGAATTGGTAACATTGGAATGTTTCAGGGAATTCCAGGGCCCCAAGCACCAATTAATACTAACTTAGGTTAACAAAATAATATTTTAATGTAAACATTCATAAAGACTGCAAGTTGCATAGTAATTTTCAGCAATTAGTAGGAGGGCCCCCCTTGAGGGCAATTCTGATAACAGTGTCCTTGTACTTTACTGCATTAACCGTCACAGAATTTAAAGGGACATTCACAGAGCTTGGCATTGCATTCACAAAATAACCAGTTGTTGTCAGGGGGGACGCAGACGCCAGCTCAGGGTCCTATGCAATCGGTTTGTTTGGTCCTGTTGCAACAGGACTGATAGAACTTGTAATCAACAGGAGGCGTGTTTGGCGTGGTAGCTCAGTGGTTAGGGTGTTGGGCTATCAATTTAAAGGTTGTGGGTTCAAATCCCAGGTCCACTGAAGTTACTAATGTGGGTCCTTGAGCAAGAGCCTTAACCCTCATTGCTCCAGGGTGCTGTATCAACCCTGTGTTCTGACCCCAACCAAGTTGGGATACTTGTAAGTCG
>JAOUQT010057078.1:0-10632 GCA_025769995.1 Xyliphius kryptos | reverse complement strand
ACTCCACCCAGATAGGGATTCGAACCAGGAATCCCCAGCGCTGAGAGGCGAATGTGCTAACCACTAAGCCACCGTACTGTGGGTCCTATCCCAGCACAAAACCTGAAGATTCACATCCAGCAGAAGATTGTTACCTTAGTATCAGTTTTCCAGGATGTTTCAGAGGACTTCATGCTGAGGATCTGTATGGAGATGCAGATATCATCTTCCAGCAGGACCGGGCCCTTGTCCATGCTGCCAGAAGTGCTTGAGTGACCAGACCTAATTGAAGATCTATGTTCTCAAGAGGACCATGAGGGGCACCAGACCAAACAACAAAGAAGAGCTGACAGCAAGCATCAAGGAAATCTGGACTTCCATATCTCCCAGCACTGTGAAGACATGGACATCAAACCAGGTTTTGGTCCTTCTGGTGGTATGGATGGCCAAGTCCTGCTGAAAAATGAAATGTGCATCTCCATACAGATCCTCAGCAGAAGGAATCATGAAGTCCTTTCTGTGAGACTGTTAATTTAGTGATTTTTACTGAGCTGTCACAACCCCACGGCTTGATTAAGGGCGTGTCCTTGGGAACCTATAGTATGGGTCTCTGTAAGCCTGCGGTTTAAATCCCAGGCCGCCCCACTGGTGGGCCTTTAAGCAAAGCCTCTAGGAACATGTCAGGTAGTCCTGCTGGATAAGCGCATTAATGCTGTAGATGTAAATGAGCAGTTACCCTGGAAATGCGGCGAATTCCGAAACTCTGGTTTCCTTAATATAACGTATTTTAAATGCAACACAAATATGATATATCACTCGAAGCGAGGTGTAGGTGTAATGAATACTAAATTCCCTCCCATTGTTTCAGTCGGTTGCATAAGACCCAAGTGCAGTGCTTGCAGATCCCAGTGAGGAGTCAGGCTTCGTGTGTCATTCTCAAGACATTATTCTTTTTCTGATCCCTTTCTACTTCAGATTCATTAATTGTGTTTATTTATCAAAAGACTCTTCTGATCCTGAAAGACGTGCTAGTCAGCACTTTGTACTTTTCGTTGGAAACAAGAAGAAAGAGGGCTATTATCATTCACACAATGCTGTTGTAAGTCACTGGGAGACAAAGCAAGCAGTGTTGATGATAATGTCTCTCTCTTCACTTCACCACCTGAGACTGAAAACATCCGCCTTCTGTACGTCTGCAGATGTTCTTCCATCGGAAATGCAATGAACGCTACGGTCTTTGTAACTTCTTAGTCAAGGTCTTATGCAAAAAGCTTAAAGCTGCAGCAGATAGTGAAACCAAGTGGAATCTGGAATAAGGACGAAAATGTTTAAAATGAGGGCGGCACGGAGGCTTAGTGGTCAGCACATTCGCCTCTCAGCGCTGGGGATTCATGGTTCGAATCCCAATCTGGATGGAGTTTCCATGTCCTCCCTGTGTCCGCATTCATTTTTTTCCAAGTTCTCAGATTTCCTCCCACAGTCCAAAAAACATGGATTCCAGATAAATCGAATGCTCTAAATTGCCCAGTGTGTGTGTGTGTGTGGATATGTGAGTGTGCGCCCTGTCCTCGGTGTATCTGCTTGTTCCCTTGATGGGCATGGGGAACCCCACCGCACCCCTCGTAGAGGAGTAAGCGGGAGATAACGGATGGACGGAGTGTAAATGTTGTCAGAGAGCCCGGTTGTAGTTTCAGGCAAAAGAAAAGTTGGACATTTGGATTAATGTGTAAAGTCTGGGGAGATGCATGATTTTATTCTGCATTCACGCCGTACCATCTGTTTCTGCGCAAATCACGAATCATCTGACTTGGCGACATTTTCCCAATCTTAAACTGTCACGTTTCCAATTTTTAACTGTCATGTGCCTGTAACCACAGCGGCCTTCGTTTCTGGGTTGACAGGGGTGTAACCCGGCGTGCTGTACCAGCTCAGTCTCCAAACTGTGTTTAGAGATGCGTTCATACTGCAGTAACGTGTGCATTTCTAAATGATGTTAGTCGTTTGTCTGGCGGTTTTCTTTAGTATGTTCTCATAACACTGCTGCACTTCACATTCAGTAATCGGTGCGTTCAGATACAATATTATTATTAATATTACAATATATTATTAATATTATTATTATTATTTAATGATAATAATATTATTATTAAATATAAAAACAAACCCGATCTGGGTGGAGTTTCCATGTTCTCCCTGTGTCTGCGTGGGTTTCCTCTGCGTTCCCTGGTTTTCTCCCTACAGTCCAAAAACATGTCTTCGAGGTAAATTAAACTCTTTAGATTACCCTTTATGGTGTGTGTGTGTGTGTATGTGTGTGGGGCTGTGTGTGTGATTGTGTACCCAGCAATGGACTGGAACCCTGTCCTAGTTGTATCTGCCCGGCACCCGAGACGTTCTTCCCTGGATCGGCACCCCACCACGACCCTCATAGAGGAATAAGCGGAAGATAATGAATGAATGTTAAAAATGGCCTCAAGAGCCACTCAAAAAATAAGTAAGCCCTGCCCTTTTAAGGTTTACTACAGATTACTCAGAAACCTCAATATTTAACAAAGGTGGCTCAATATTTAAGGTGGCTTAGTGGTTAGCACATTCGCCTCTCAGCGCTGGGGATTCCTTGTTTGAATCCGAATCAGGATGGAGTTTCCATGTTCTCCCTGTGTCTGCGTGGTTTCCTCTGGGTTCTCCGGTTTCCTCCCACATCCCAAAACATGGCTTTGAGATAAATTGAACCCCCTAAATTGCCCTGTATAGTGTATGGCTGTGTGAGTGAGTGTGTACCCGGCGATGGGTTGGCGCCCTGTCCTTGGTGTATCTACCCGACGCCTGAGAAAATCTCCCCTGGATGGACATGGGGAACCCCACCACGACCCTCATAATGGAATAAGCAGAAGATAATGAATGAATAATATTATTTAGTTGATTTTCTGATTTGAAGTTGGGTGGCATGGTTCTGTACTGTTAGCACATTCAGGGCTGGGGATCCAGGTTTGAATCCTGATCTTGGTTGTGTTTCTAAATTCTCCCCGAGTCTGCGCTGGTTTTCTACAGGTTGTACAGTTTTTTTCCCAAAGTTCAAAAACATATATTTAAGGTGCATTGGCTGCTCTGAGTAACCCCATATAGTCTGTGTGTCTGTCAGTGTGTGTGAGTATGTGCCCAGCAATGGACCTCCACCCTGTTCTGGCCTAAAATGACCCCCTGAATGGACATGAGGAACCCCCTGAGCAACCCTGCTCTCTTATATGGAATTATACTCTAATTGGCTGGTTAGCATGGATTTAAGGGGAATGGTTTGTTCTAAATTGCCCCCATCTAAATTGTCCTATATAGTGTATTTGTGTGTAAGTGCATGTGTGCCCACCGATGGATTGGCATCCCTTTCATAGGTGTATCTGCCCACGCATGGAAACATTCTCCTTTGGATGGGCATGGGAACCCCCCGCCACCCTAACAGAGAGTTAGGAGGTCAAGATGAGATGATCATTGTAAACATAGATTATGTGTTATTGTTTCATAAATTCAGACACTTTAAGCTCTTTAATAAATAGACAGAACCCTGCATTCGTTAATGATATAGAATGGCATATGTTAGATCAGCAGGGCTGAAATGCAACATTAGCGGGATGAGTCTGCGTGAGAACGCTTATGCAGCAGGAACGCGGAGAAGATGCTGGAAATAGTAGATCTGCAATAGTAGATCAGTCCAGAGCCTAAATCGTTGAGTGGGCGGGGGGGGGGCAGGGGGGGACCTTCTTTGTAATCCTAGAAGATGTGACTTATACGAACCTACATTTTCCATCTATTATTATTAACGTACATTGTGTGTACACAAATTTAAACTTGACCTTTACATGTCAGTTTTAATCTCAAAATCAGTTTTAAGCAATAGAGGTCTCATATTTCTGGAGCTTTATATGAAAAGTTTCTTTTTCATGGATTTACTACAAAGTGTAAGAGCAACACTCCGTATCTGAGGGTGTCTACTGATATTAATTGCTGGCGGCTGCTGAATGTGTCCTCCATCAGTAACCTCTTTGGTGCAGGGTGAGGTCTGTTGCTAGGAAACCATGGGCATTGCTGTGATAAGCACCGGACATATGGCTCCAGGCCACCATGTTTCCCCGTTGTGTCCAGGTTATGGCCAAAGTTCAAAGATGCCCATTCCAGCTGTAACTGTGAAGGGCCTGAGAGTGGGTTCTGCACCCCACTGTGGGACCTACAATGGGTATGAGCTTCTCAGGGCACTTGACCCACTGCACTGTGATCCAATTCTTGTAGTATTTTTCAAAAATAATGAGTGTAGTTTATCCTGTATGTCATATATGTGTGGACATCCCTATAACATAGACTGTGGCGTAAAAAAATACATACAAATATTAATTGCCCATATGTTTCAATGACCTCGTAATATTTTAACGTAAAACCAGGGCTGGTCTTCAAAAAGATCCAATGAACATGCAATCCATTTTCGTTCCAGTGAAATGTTCCAGCTGAACGTAGTGATGTGTGTTCCTTTATTTTTGTTAGTTTTTAAACAAACACCTTCTGTTGCACAAGTTTCATTAAATTCCAATTTTGTTCCTGAGCATCTCAGACAACTGACTTGATTACTTACTGTCCATGTTCTCAGTTCCACTTACTGTAAAGATGGACTTTGTAGTTCTAAAATTCCATTCTGTAGTCCATCTGTTTGTGGACTACAGTACATACGGTGTACGTCCCCTTTACTCTGTTGTAATGGTCAGGGCTCCCAGGAGTAGCACCACAGAGCAGGTATTATTTGGTGGGTGCATTATGCCTATCCCAGCAGTGTCACTAAGGTGTTTAGATAAAATCACAGCAGCACTGCTGCACTAAAACACCCTCAGAACTGACCATAAACAATCCACCACCCAAATAATACCTGCTCTGTGATGCTCCTGACCGAAGAACCAACAGGGGGCGAACAAAAACAAGAACCCAGATGGTCTACAATCTGTAATTGTAGAACTACAAACTCCATCTCTATGCCCAGTGGAGGAAAACGAGGTGTGTCCAAACTTTTGACTCATACTGTATGTAGGGAAAAAAATGTGTCTAGCTTTGATTTTTCTCCGAAGCTTTGGCTTTGAAGCCGTATAAATCTTCCTCGTTCCTCATTACAGACATGCTGGTATTAGTTGCAGAATCAAAATGGCCGTACCAGGTTTCATTTTGGCTCATTTTCCTTTCCCCCCGCGGTATACACGATTCATCCGACGGATGAGTGAGACATGACTAATGAGTTCTGGAGGCACCCAAAGGCCACTTTTGTCAGGGGACTGGGAGAATGACCTGCATGCCAACCACCACTCGGGAGGCAAATGTGGGCTTAAATAATGACAAATAGCTGCACATAGCCGACACTGAGATTGCATTTACCGACGGGGGGAAGCGAATAACAGCTTACTCGGGGGAGAGTCAGTGCCATATAAATAAATCACACCAGGTTGCTCTTGAGTGTGACAGAGCTGGGTGCAAGCCGGGAGTGACGGAGGAAGAGATGACGAGAGCGATTAAGTTAGATGCAATGAGTGGAGGGGAGATGGAGGGCTAAAAAGATATGGAAGCAGATGGAGGGAGGAAGGCTGCTGTCGTTCGTGTCTTCAAAAGCTGGATTAAATATAGATTAAGATAACGATGGAATGTAAACCTAAAGTATAACAAAAGCTCAGCTTCCGTTAGTCACTCACTTCCAGTTCCATCTTGAACCAAATACATTTAGCAAACTTAGCGATCTAGTGAATGACCAACCGCTCAGTGAGCAGCCTGATTAGGGGCGTGTCAGTCTGTCTTTGCTATCATAACGATGGAAAAGGTGCAAAAAGCACAAGCTAATTTCTTAATTATTAATGGGTGTGTTTTGGGCGTAAAATGCAATAAACCAATCGGTGTGTGCCGTTCCCTTTAAGATCCAGGTGGCGCTCTGACTTTGGTGGATTGCTATTTGAGCGGTGCAGCTACCTGAACTTTCTGCGCAGTGCAGTGTAGAGTTGGTGTGTCCACACTTTTCTGGCTCGAAATCCACTTTTTCTTTTTACATTTATTTATAGGTCGATTTTATCGCTTTATCAGGGTCGCTGTGGGGTTCCCCCATGTCCATCCAGGGGAGAACGTCTGGGACGCTGGGCATATACACCCAGGACAGGGCGCCAATCCATCGCTGGGCACACATACACACACACACACACACACACACACACTATACAGGGCAATTTAGAGTGTTCAATTTACCTTCATGTTTTTGGACTGTGGGAGGAAACCGGAAAACCCGTGGAAACCCACGCAGACACGGGGAGGACATGCAAACTCCACCCAGATAGGGATTCGAACTGGGAATCCCCTGCACTGAGAGGTGAATGTGCTAACCACTAAGCCACCATGCCGCCCCTGTATGTATAATCTTATAATCTTTTTTTATGGCGAGTGCAGACCAACTGAAGGTGCATTAACGCCACCTACTGAGCTGGAGGTATGTTTTAATCCGCTTATGCAGCTAATGAAGTTCAAATCAGAATCTCATTGGTGGGGGGGAAGCAGGGGAGCGAAGTGAACTTGTGATTGGATGGGATAGGTTAAAGGCCGAGACCAATCAGGAAAACTGAGGGGATAGATTAGAAAATGGAGTCCGACATCCATACCCAAAATTTACTGCATGTTTTCATATGATGATGCTTGTGCATCTTTATATTAAATAAAACGATACCTGGGTGGCACGGAGGCTTAGTGGTCAGCACGGTCGCCTCTCAGCGCTGGGGATTCCCTGTTAAATTGTAATTAGAAGTTAATTTAAAATAAATACTTTTACTTTTTTAAGTACATGTAGGTGCATGTCCTGTAATACTTCTATTTGAGTTCCATTTTTTAATCATACTTCAAACTTTTACTTAAGTATGGGACGTCAGTACTTCCTCCACCTCTGCTTATGATATAAACATAAATATAACTTACAAGCAATATTTTTCAACAGCAGAAAATAACAGCAATATGAAACCATGAGTGAACAGCATGGCCTGTAATATACAACTGAATTAAGTCATGTGACAGAATTAACCAATGAAAACTCACTGCCAGTTTCATCACAGAAATGCCAACTACATACAATTCACCAGCAGGGGGAGAAAAGCATCATAAACAGGAGAAAGTCTCTACAGAACATGACGTGGAGTGTTCCACGGCGATCTACAAACGTGCATGGCTCGATCGCGATCTACGTATTGGGCGTTCCTGATATAGACTATGCATGTATCTGCATTCTCTGTACAAATGCAGTGATTATTTAATTTCGATTCAGCGTTCGGTGGCGTTGGAGACGCGCCCGTGTTGAGGATTTACCTCTGAGGTAGCGATGAAAATCTGACTGTTGACGTCTGTGTAGGTTGTTTTCAGTCAGCTGTGCACCTGTGTTTTTTTTTTGTCATCAAGATAGCAATACGCCAAAAATGTACCTGAACACACCTCATCTCGGGATGGCCACGCCCATCGGATTAGATATATGCACCAGCAGCGTTGCTATTTAAACCATGCAGACAGAAGGCGTGAAAATAGACTGTTGGTGGGGTGTAAGATAACAACGAGCATTGTGACGCGTCCTACGCAGGGTGTAAACAACTTTACTCTGATGATGGAATACGACTTTGGTTCAAAGTCCGCCGATGGAAAAACTTCCAAGCAGGTTGTCAGATCCTTGTGGAATTAGTTGCGTGGTGATATTACAGGAGCCTTGGCAGCAAGCGAGGTGCGACCTCCACTCAGGAGCCCGGACAGGACCAGACAAAACGCTGCTCCTCATTTATCAACACGAGAGAAGATTCAATTTTCAAATAAACTTTGGATTCAGCAAAGTCCTTTATACAAGACGGGTTCTGCGCCCCCGCAAATATATTTTCAGTTATTTGATTTCACATTGCCAGCTTTCTTTTCAATGTCGTTTATTAGCTGTTTATTGGCAAAGATGGATCGCTGTTCATTAATCGAACTTGTTTTGTTGTACATGGGACCCTTAGACAGTTACAGAAGTCACTGATGAAAGTGGAAAGCAATTTATTGATTTACTCTTCTTTCATATTTACAGAATTTAAAAGCAATTTCAATTTTGTTCGTATTTTGTTTTTATAATACAATAACGTTAAAAACTTTATAGCTCTAAAAATCTGGTATTCATAACTCATTCAAATCATATATGAAGCTTTATATATAGATGTTTACACAATTATGCCCTGAAGCTTTATTACCCCATGTGGCATAATGCATTATAACATGTATAATCCTTCATTTATTATAGAGACCAGTTTCATAAAGCCTTATAATGTTTGTGGTAAATGCATAGGGAGATGGGTGGATACAACCAGGACAGGTTGGCAACACACACTATATTCAGGGACAATTAAGAGCAGCCAATTGACCTTGAATCCATTTTTTTAGACTGTGGGAAACCAGAGAACCGCCGAAATCCCTACAGACATGGGAAGGACATGAAAACCCCATCCAGATCAGGATTCAAACCGGAATCACCCACACTGAAAAGTGAACATGCTACCACAATGCCAACATGCTGCTCCTCATCTCATTATCCTCCACTTTATCCATCAGTAGGGGCTTGGGATGCAGGAGGGGTTCCCCATGCCCATTCAGGGGACAACGTATTAGACCCAGGACAGGGTGCCAAACCATCACTGGTCATACAATTTAGATAAAGGCCATTCAAAGCATATAATTTACATTGCATCCACCTTTTTGGACTGTGGGAGGAACCTTCTGTGGATATGGGAAGAACATGGAAACTCCACCTGGATCAGGATTCAAACCTGAATTCCTCACACTGAGAAGTGAACATTCTACCACGATGCCAACATGTCGCCCCTTATCTCATTACCCTCCATTTTATCCATTACCAGGGGCTTGGGATGCTTCAGGCGCTGGGCAGATACACCCAGGACGGGGTGCCAATCCATCACTGGTCATACAGACAAACTATTTAGATAGGGGCAATTTAAAGCAGTTAATTTACCTTGAATCCACGTTTTTGGGTGGGAGGAACCTTCTGCGGCTATAGGGAGAACCTCCACCCGGACCGGGATTCGAACCTGGATGCCCAGTGCTGACAGGCGGATGTGCTGACCGCTCGCCGATCATCAGTGCATTTAATTACTGTATTTATTTTGTGTCCTGTTGCTTCAGAACGAATCGTTTCCTGTGACCTACAACCATCCTCTCTCTTCTCTGTGAGAAAGCATTTTCTAGCTGTAGAAGTATTTTTGTACCCACTTGTGCACACCTCTGCTATGTGTAAATATTGCAATGGGTCAATAAAACTCTCCGACAGTATCAGGTGTGGGGCAATAATTCAAGCTGTCGACCTCAAAGCAGAAGCCAATAAAACGGCGCTGTTTGTGACCCCAGTGTTTGTACTGGGCAGATTAAGAATACATCTCCCCTGACGCACCACAAAGATCCACTGCAACCTCAAACTGCACTTTTTAAATGGGATTTATATCCTATTACAGAAAAGTGTTTATGAAAGCTGCAGCACATGAAGGCTAATTTTATCTAAACAATGCAAATATACAAAGTTAAGAACAAACTACAGTAATAAAGCGTAGTCGCTGGTACATGGTGGTATAGATGCTTTAAGTGGACTCTGCTGACCTCTTACTTGTCTCTTACTTTTAGGTTTGTCTGTAGTTTCCTGGCAGTTTAAGATTCAAATCATTTAAATAAACGGTAGATGTTTTGGGCCGCACGGTTGGTTAGTGTTTAACATCTTCTCCTCTCAGCGCTGGGGATTCCCGGTTCGAATCCTAATCTGGGTGGAGTTTCAATGGTTTCCCTGTGACCGTGTGGGTTTCCTTCAGGTTCTCTGGTTTTCTCCCACAGTCCAAAAACATGGTTTCAAGGTAAAATGGCTGCTCTAAATTGCCCCATAGTAAGTGTGTGCTCAGTGATGGATTGGCACCCTGTCCTATGTATATTTGCCCCCCGCAACCATAGCAGAGGATTAAGCAGGAGATAATGTAAGGAAAGAAAATTTCTTATTTATCACAAATATAAGTATGTATTTAGCTTCAAATCCCAATCTGCGTGGAGTTTCCATGTTCTCTTCATGTCTGTGTTGGTATCTCATTATCTTCTGTTTAATTCTCCACCAGGGGACAAGAGTCACTTGAGAGGGTTTCCTATGTTCATCCAGAGGAGAATGTTTTGGGTGCTGGGCAGATAAACACCGGACAAGGTGCCAATATTAATGGGGCAATTTAGAGCAGTCATGTTTTTTAACTGTGTAAGAAAACCGGAGATCCCGGAGGAAACCCACACAGTTAAAAAACATGGATTCAGGGTAACTTGACAGCTCTAATTTGCCCCATCCAAATATTCCCCATTCATATTGGCACCTTGTCCGGTGTTTATCTGCCCACCACCCAAAACATTCTCCTCTGGATGAACATAGGGAACCCTCTCAAGTGACTCTTGTCCCCTAGTAGAAAATTAAACAGAGGCTTATGAGATAAGAATTTTGATCAAACAAGATGCATAATGTGGGCACAACGACGTAGAGCAGCGGTTCTCAACCTGTGGGTCGCGACCCCGGCTGGGGTCGAATGACCAAAACACAGGGGTCGCCTAAAGCCATCG
>JAOUQT010057070.1:0-10632 GCA_025769995.1 Xyliphius kryptos | reverse complement strand
GAATGATGAGCAGCAGAAGTATGGAGGCTACACCACCATCTGTGTGGGCTATAAATCCCATACTCTAAATTTGATGCAATCAGGACTGGAATCTCCTGCAGCAGAACTGGTATACAATGTAATCGTCTTAAAGGATGAGCCAACGATTACTAACCTACATGTTAAACCCCATATATAAAACTAGTAGTAGTATTTTATTTGAATCAATTAATAACTATAAATATAAAAGATTAAGTCTTCTAACCATGGGATTTGCTCACCCCCCTTTTCCCCTTCCCAACCATAAAATATGCATTACGGAGCCCCGCCCCCTTTTCCCTGACCGAGCCCCACCATCATCATGGCGACTGCTTTGTGTGTATTTCATAAAGACACTGCGGCTCGGCTAGTAACTATTGACACATGTATCAGTTATTCATTATCATAAAACGTGTAGTTCCGATTCTTAAATCTGATTGGCTGAGCCGCTTGTCTAGCCGTGACATTATTCCCAATAACCCACAGCTCTGACCGCTTCACATTCGTATAAATGCGCGATATAAAATATATAGTTTTCCCCGAACTTTGTCATAAACTGCATTTTGTAATTTGTCCACTAGATGGCAGTATTTCACTGTTAAAGAAACGGGGGTTTTTTTTACTTGCATCAGGGTTCATTTAAAAGAACGTATTGGATTTTGTCGCGGAAGGCGAATTTATTAACATTTTGCTTTGTTTTTTTAAGGCGCTTGGGGTTGTGCATTATTGTAAATAAACCACGGGAAGAGGTGTAACTCCGGGTTCTCCGATTTCCTCCCACATCCCAAAAACATGAAGGTAAATTGAATGCTCTAAATTGTCCCGTATAGTGTGTGTGTGGCTGTGCACCCAGCGATGGATTGGCGCCGTCCTGGGTGTATCTGCCCAGCGCCCGAAATGTTCCCCCCTGGATGGGCATGGGGAACCCCCCCGCAACCCTCATAAAGGAATAAGCGGAAGATAATGAACGAATAAATGAATGAACATTATTGGTTAAAAAAATACAAATAAAAAGTGCCTGATACCTAATAAAGTGGCCGGTGAGGGTACAAAGCAGGGTGAACACAACACACTACACAATCCTGTCCACCACCTCCAACAAGAACAACACATTCTATTTCAGATCTGCTCCTAAATTCAGGTTGTTACCCATTTGGGTTCGCAGTTACTGTATATAAAAAGTCCAGGCTGCAGAGAGAAAAAAGGAGCTGTGATTTTCTCCAGAGAGCTAAAGGTGCAAGGTAAGCAGTAAACCATACGGCGTGTCTTCAATCACCAGCTAATTAAAAGCACCGTGAATCCTCTGTAGAAAAGCCACGTGGCTGCCCTCTAACATCACTGCAGTAAATCCAGCAGCGTTCAGCTTCCAGTTTAATTAGTGTGTGATCAATATGCTAACTGCCCATTGAGGGCTGCCAGGATCAGCTTTCTAAGAGAGAGAGCAGCAGAGAGGGTGAGCGAGGGAGATAAAGCGAGGCATCCGGGCCACTTCAGCCGAAGACTTTATCATAACTTACTGAGACTTTGGTGATAAAATAGAGACGTAAGGTAAGCGCTTACTGACGAATGACGCATCCAACTGAATATGGAAACTGCAAACTGCAATTAAGGACACACTTAGCCAAAACAAGATCTGCCCTCACAGGCCACTTTGTCAGAATCATTTGATCATCATCTTAATCGTGCACTCAGGCCAGACGCTCTCAGTGTACGGTTGTTCAAAAGTTTGTAATCATGCAGAACAATCAGTAATCTGACATTACTTCGTTAAATCCAGCGTTCGCGGCGATTACAGAACCATGACATTCTAGAATTAAGTTTTACAGACACTGAAGCTTAGTGGTGAGCACGTTCGCCTCTCAGCGCTGGGGAATCCCGGTTCGAATTCCAATCTGGGTGGAGTTTCCATGTCCTCCCCATGTCTGCATGGGTTTCCTCCGGGTTTTCCGGTTTCCTCCCACATTCCACGTGGAATCAAGGTAAATTGAATGCTCTAAATTGCCCTGTATAGTGTGTGTGTGTGTGAGTGAGCGTGTACCCAGCGATGGATTGGCGCCCTGTCCTGGGTGTATCTGCCCAGCGCCCGAGACGTTCTCCCGTGGATGGGGAACCCTTCCCAACCCCCCGCGCCCCTCATAAAGGAATAAATGAATGGTTGCAATATGACTTTTGTTAAACTCTGTTTGTTCTGCAGTCTACACTCATTGATAGAAAAAAAAGGAAGCCGATCTCCAAATTACAAAATCTTATTCATGCATTATTTTTTACTGGGCGCTTTTCCATGCCTATTCAGGTAAGAGTATCTCGGCGCCGGGCAGATACAACCAGAACAAGGTGCCAGTCTATCCCTGGGCACAAGCTCACTCACAAACTATACAGGGAACTTTAGAGCATTCAATTTACCTTGATTCACATTTCTGGATGGAGAACCTGGAGAAAACACTACGCAGACACGAGGAGGACATGGAAACTCTACCCAGACTGGGAATCGAACCGGGAATCCCCAGCGCTGAGAGGTTAATGTGCTAACCACTAAGCCACTGTGCCGCTCCTGCAAAATACTAGTCTTTATTAATATTAAATATAAATCAGAAATCAGAGTCCCAGGGGAAAACCCACACAGGCAGATGGAGGACATGCAGACTGCAGTGAGATTATGCATGTGACCACAGCAGATATATATAATAAGGATGATAGTGTAGTACTCCATGTTCAGTTCAGCCGTCAAACCAAAAATCATACCGCGAATGAGCCAGTGATCATTTCCTTTTGTACTGTGATCGTGATTTGGACCTGACTCAGTCGTACCTTGTGCAGTGCAGAGAGAAAAGCTTCGAGAGGAACCGCTCCACTCAGCAGGGGCTTCGGACTCTTTAGTTCAGGAACCTCCTCTATCAATCGTTTCCTCTTCTTACTGGGAGGAGCCACTGGAGCAGGTTTAGGCACTGGCTACACAGAGAGAGAGAGATCTGTAAGAAACTTGCATAACAAAATCAACAGCCTTCAAATGCTTTGAAACAAAACCCTTTGTTTGTAAAAAACAGGAACACATCCTCTTATTAACACTTGGCGGGTTTTAAGCAATTTATTAAATTATATGTTGCTCATCACACTGACTTCACTCGAAACTGATATTCTAAGGTCAAAGTGAATATTGGTGCCAAAATTCTACGAAATCTCAGTCATGGGTACAAATTCCAGGCAGCGGACCAGGCACTGCCCAACAATGTTAATCAAAAAATTACACTACATACTTGCAATAATATGTGTATTCATTCATTCATTATCTATTCTCTACAAGGGTGGCACCCCTATGCCCATTTGGTCATTCAGCAGATGCTTTTATCCAAAGCGGCTTACAAGTATCTCAACCTGGTTGGGATCAGAACACTGGTTAATACAACCCCATCTAGGGGAGAACGTCTCAGGCGCTGGACAGACACACACAGGACAGGGAGAACATGGAAACGCCACCCAGATTGGGATTGGAACCAGGAATCCCAAGCGCAGAAAGGCGAACGTGCTAACCACTAAGCCACCGTGCCACCCATGTGGATTCATATATGAAATCAATATTAAAAGATTACTGGATTTTGGACGGTTCAGCTCAGGAGTCTTAATGTGTGGGGGAGACACAAAGTGATTAAGGAAGTGGTAGCTCAGTGGTTCGGGTGTTGGACCATCAATCAGAAGGTTGAGGGTTCAAATCCCAGGTCCACTGAAGTTACCAATGTGGGTTACTGAGCAAGACCCTTAACCCTCATTGCTTCAGGGTTGCTTCTGTCAGCACTATATATATATATATATATATATATATATATATATATAGTGAGCTACCACTTCCATATTAATCACTTTATATATATATATATATACACACACACATACATACAGTATATATACACAGTACATACTTATTGATAATTGCATTCTGGGAAAACTAAAGGTTCTAAAGGTTCCGTGATAATAATCACATATAAATCAGACAGATATCAGATATCTGAGCTGAACTCGACTGAATAGGAACTCCGAATTAATACCAGACGTGGGCTGAGGAGGACGGTTCACATGTCCATGAGGAAGCGAGGGGAGAGGAGACATATTGAGAAACGGCCATGATAATGTAACTGGAAAGACATCAGAGTGAGGATTAAGCAAAATACACCCCCCCTCCCCCTACACAACATCTAACGCATTCCACTGCAAAGACATCGATCATAACTGGACACAAACCTGGAGGACGTGTCTGTTGTCCTTGGACTGCAGAACTGCTGAGACTTTTGCCACGGAGATGCCAGGTTTAATCTCTGCAGGCACCAGAGTTTGGGCGAGCTGGAAGTACAGACAGAGGGATGAGCCTTTTTCTGCTTCTTATTTTGTTTAGCTGCGTTCAGAATCGTTCACTCGTTCCCTTATTTACTACTCACTACATACTGATTATTAAAATGAGCATCCTGAATCCTAAAGACTTATCAGACTTATTTATAAAAAAAAATATGTAGCAAGTGTCTGTTTTAAGCAATAAACATATACACTGCTTAAAAAAAAGAAACACTAAAATAACACCATAGATCTCAATAAAAAAATAATTCAGTTGAAAATCTTGATTTAGTAGATCGTGGAACGCGTTGAGATCAAAAGAACATCAAAATGACTCATGATGATCTCATGGAGGTCTGGATTTGAAATCCTCCTCAAAATCAAATGACCGGCTGATCCAACATCAGTGGAAAGTTCAAATGAGGCCCAGTAGTGTGTGTGTCCTCCACGATGTTCTCTCCATGTCTCCTGGTGTACTGGCCCGTCTCCTGGTTATGTGCTCAATGCTCTGGACACTGTGCTGACCGACACAGCAAACCTTCTTGCTGGCACAGCTGGCATTGATGTGCCATCCTGAATAAGCTGCACTACCTGAACAACTTGTGTGGGTTGTAGACACCGCCTCATGCTACCTCTATGGTGAGAGAACTGACCAAATGCAAAAGTGTGGTTTACATGGAGTTACATTGTGTTGTTTAAGTGTTCCCTTTAGATTTTTGAGCAGCGTACTATAAATATGTATTGTGCAGTACTTTCTGAAAGTTGTAAGCAGCTTAATAATGTTGTTTGAATGTATTGGTGGACTGACCTCTGGTAGCAACTGGATGCGTTCGTATGTGCGATGAAAGGGCAGGTTGAGGACAGAACTGCGGTTGTAGGGGACCGGGGGAGGCTGCAGCTCCAACATCAGATCCGTTCGGTGAGTGTGTGATGGGGGAGGCTGTGTGTACTGCTCTGGACACACCACGTGCAGGGGCTGTCACCCAAAACACAGAGACAGAGAGTGTACATCATCCTCTGCTTTAGAAACACACTGTTTAAAATACCACACTGAATCTGAGCTGCATGCACAGTTACAAATACAATAATAATTTGATAATATTTGAAATAATTTGAAATATTCTAGCACATTGTACCGGAATCCACCGTACCTGCACCTCCTTTAGTAGTTTGGACACTTGATGGAAGTTGAGGCGTGTGTCAATGGGACAGTACACACACTTCATAGCCAGGGGCTGGTATGGAGCCAGGGCATCCAAGTAGGAGAAATCAGGCTCTGTAAACATTAGGAAATTAAATCTGGGACCTTCTTGTCGTAACTACTGCACTATCGTGTCATTTCATTTTGTGTAATCGCAAATCGGGGTCAGTCTATACATGACTGAAGGTCGCCCTGAAGTGACCGGTTGTATTGAACTAACTTTCGTACAAGAGGAACTATTTGTAACTCATTGCCGCACAATTCGCCGGCAGGTTCCACTTGATTAGCCCCGCCCACTGCGGTTTTGTCATTTACTTCACACGCAGCTAAGCAGCCAATTTGTTTGATGAGTTTATTTAAATCAGCATAAGCGGTGCTGATTAGTAAAATATTATTATTATCAATTATAAATCACTGTTTTTTTATGTTTTAACTCAAAATAAATGTTTAATAACCATTTATATTAAGAAATGCTTAGAAAATAAATGAGTAAATGTAAGGTCACAGTAGAGCTGGGATGATACGGCCTAAAATCACTATTGCGATATATTAAGCAGTTCACCTCAATAACGATAAATGGACGATAATTTTACACACAAACCCCAAAAATAAAGAATGTATAAGGCCAACATAAATACTTCACAACCATATTGATGGTACAATTCCCTTTCTATTGCTACGTAGTCATGTGACTACCCTACAGGAGCGCAGCCTCTTAAAGGAACATGAACGTATCCGACAAAAAAGACAAAACAGCTTTTCTTACATTTTTTTAAGATACCGAAAATACCGATATGACCAAAATGACGTCGGTTATCGTCATAAATTTCGGTATCGGTAAATTTTTCGGCCCAGGCCAAGGTCCCAGTCAGCCTGAACTTTGATCACTATTTATTGAGTCATTTTATTTTATTGTATAAATAATCTTATTTGTGAGAAATCAAGACAATAAGACGCTCAGTCAGATCGATGGCTGAAAATGAGGGGAGATGATCCTTTTTATTATTATTATTCAAAAGCCAGCATTAAAATAAACAGGGCACCTACTGCGATCCGATTCAATCTGCTTAATAAACACTAAGCTACATTTAACATGAGAAAAATAGAAAAACCTGGTGCTTAGGAAAATAAAAAAATCGTGTGCACTGACCGGTAAAGATAATGGTGTTGAGGCTGGATTTGCCCCACAGCTCCATGAAGTGCACTACATCACCGAAGCGCAGTGACGGGTGGCCTGTGAAAACCACACACGGTTGTCTGAACTCGCTACTGAACTCGCCGTGGATGCTTGGGTAATGTTTCAGCCTGTTGATCAGGATCAGCTGGAAACAGATGGAGGAGGAGAGAAACCAGGAGAGGAAGAAAAAAAGAAAGGGCATTAAAATGTCAGAAAGCCCATTTACATTGTGACATTTATAGGGAACTACAATCCTAACGAGAATTTGCTTTGGAACCGATCGGAGCTCCATGCAAAATTCCAAACCAGCTCAAAGAACAAAAATAAATCATGCACTTCCATCTTATTTATTTCTTTTATAATAACTGAGTGTTTTTCTCTTCAAACTTGGCTGGTGTCTTACCTCAGCATGAGGAAAAGGAGGTTCCGGGAGGTACGCCTTAGATTGCTTAGTCTGACAAAGCCTAATGAGAGGAGACAAACTACGTTACGTAAAATGCTGATGGGATTTTGCAAAAGCTAAATAAATAAATGACATTTACGGTTGATAGAAATCACCATGTTTTACATCAACATGATTGTTAGACGAATGGCACAGTGGCTTAGTGGTTGGCACATTCGCCTCTGAGCTCTGGGGATTCCTGGTTCGAATCCCAATATGGGTGGAGTTTCCATGTCCTCCCCGTGTCTGCGTGGGTCTCCTCCCACATGCCAAAAACAGGGTTCCAGGTCAATTGGCTGCTCCAAAATTGTCCCATACAATCTGTATGTGTGAGTGAATGTGTACCCAGCGATGGATTAGCGCCCTGTCCTGGGTGTATCTGCCCAGCGCCCGAGACCACCCCGCGACCCTCATAAAGGAATAAGCGGAAGATAATGAATGAATGAATGTTTGTTAGACGTTGTTGTGAAGCAGGCCATGATTTATCTGAAATAATATGATGAGACTTAAACAATACTGACCACTCGGAAAATATCTGGGAGAACTCGAGTGAGCTGTTGGCTACGGGTGAGATAAAGTAAAACGGAGTAGTGCCCAGGTTGGCAGAGTCCATGAACTGGTAGAGACACTCAAACAGATCATAAATGACACCGGAGCAGTAACAGGGTACCAGCACATTCCCTCCAGCCCGGATCGTCATGGCTAACAGACAGAAAGAAAGAGAGGGGAAAAAAAAGGTTATTCTTAATATGATTCATTCCCAAAGAATTTGGCAGTTGCTCAGCATACAGCTAAAAAGAGAACGGAAAAAAAACATCATGTTCGAGCATCAAACCACCGTAAGGTATGATCCTCCTGATGTAATTCTTACAATTATTACATAAATATCATTCTATATAATATTCATTTGTGTTGTTGGAGGGTTGAAAGGAAATGTTTGCTCAATAAAGTAAGAAAGAATTGTTATTCTGCACGTGTGTGTACATTTTTAAGCTCTGCACAGACGTACTGTAGCCGTACTGACCCAGGTTACTGCAGAACTCCCCCAGCATGCCGTCTGGGTTAGCGGTGGGGATCTGCGTCAGACCTGTTAGGATCAAAACGTCACTGTTTCTCAATGAACTCTGGTCCATGGGCTGCACACAAAAAAACACAAACATGACAGAGCTACTAATGTATTGCTTAAGTATAATAAACACAAAGCTATTGGATCTAAAAGGAGGCTGTTGTCATGGTTACCTACTACATCGACTTATGATTTAACGCAAAACATTGACATTTTATTGATTAGAAAAAGTACTCGGACCTGTGAATGCCTCTATAGACCAATCAGAAAGCAGTACACAACTTATACATTTCCCAAACTTGATGGTTAGGGGCAGAGCACAGTGTTAGAATGCAGCACCCATAAAGCAATGAGGGTAAAAAGGGGCATGGGGGCCCACATTCACAACTTTTGTTGAATACTTGCTTTGATAGCCCAACCCTAAACTTCCAAATGACAAATAGAACAAGCTGTTCAGCCTCAAATTATAACGCAATCAGCATTTTATTTAGTCAATTAGTAAAAAAATAAAGGTTTGGCACGGAGCCTGCGAGGGCTGACCTGAGGGTGTGTGGTGAGCAGAGAGGAACCAGAGACGTAAGACACTTTTTCATAATGAGACTGAATGGTCCAGTTGGAACTGCCGAGGGAATAACCGGAGCTTAACGGCGTGACCTGCACGGCGCCGAACAACTCCTACACACAGGGTCAAATTACAAACAGAGTGAGCTTCGAAAGAAGTGAGTATGTGTGCGAGAGAGAGAGAGAGCGAGGTAAGTGAAAATAATATTAAACGATGATAAGACCCACCACTTTCTGAGAGTAGCCCACAAGCTGCACTTTACTGAGTGCAGAGTTCACCTCCTGCATGCTGTAGCATCTCTTCCATGAGCAGACATCCACAGCATCCTTTAAGGGTGCAGGCAGCATCCTGTACAGTTCGGGTTCATTTCATCTTTACATCCACAAGCCTTTAAAAGAAAAAACTCAAAACATCCAGTGCTTTCCCACCTCTGTATTTCCTTGTTCTTCCAGCAGATGGCAGTTTGTGCCTTTGGGACTCTCTCCATAAAATTAACCATTTCTTCCATAAGCAGTCTGAACAGACACACAAGTAACACAACAGCTTTTACAACAAGGATCAGATTTAAATCATTGAATTTCAAAATTAAAGATGAACCAATGTACCAACAACCAGACAAAAGGTTGTTTTAGAGTCTTCTTTTAATCATACTGTCGATTAATTACGAATTAACCTTCTTACGTTAATGATAAGTGTCTGATTTATTAATGTTGTCTTATTAAATGCCAATTTTAGCACCAAAATACTCAATATAATGTCGCCACCCAAGTATTTCCAAAATTTGAAAGGAAAATGAACATTAAAAATTGGTCTGGCAGTGAGTAGAACAGGGTAAGACATTACCTGCCGATCTGAAAAGTAGGTTCTGTGGCATAAACTGTGCCAGAAAAGCCTGTGTGCTCTGTGATGTACGGCAGAGCCATCATGCAGTGGTAGTTGGAAATAAGAATGACATCTACAGTGGACAAGTCCAGAAGTTCTCTCTGTGAACAGAGTGAGTTAATGTTCGATTACAAACCCCATTTAAAACAACAGCGAAATGAACTGTTATACATGAACTTAGTTATAGATTTATTACTAGAATATCAATTTTTTTTAGCACACAAAGAGACACAGACCTCTGGAAGACAAAACTCCAGCTGTGAGTCCACAAAGACCCGTCCCGAGCACTCCTTTAACTCCTTAAACAAAAAAACAGATATTAAATAGCTATACATAGGTCACACACATTACACATGCACCGGGAATTATAGGTTTGTCCCCTTTGAAGCTAGAACAGTTTTTGTTATTTTGAAATTTTGTGCATGTCAGGTTAAACACAGATGGCACCTTAGAGTGGTGGGTTTACAATCTGTATTACCGTTCGTCCCAAATGTATATGATAGGATTATATTGGGGATGAGGCTCTGTGCAACATTTGACATCAAACTCACTCAACCACGTCTTAATGAACCTTGCTTTGTGCACTGGGGCACAGTCATGTAAAGAGATGAGCCTTCCCCAAACTGTTGGAAAGTTGGAACCTACATAGGCACATGGAGGATATACAGACCCCACACAAAAAAAACCTGGGTTCACTCCACCAAGGAATAAAATCTAGGACCGTATGGCAAATGCACTGCTCATTAAAAAATAAAGAGAACACTAAAATAACATCCTATATCTCAAGGAATAAAATATTTTAGTTGAAAATCTTTAGTAGATGGTGGAATGCGAACAAAAGAACATCAAAATGATCCAAATGTAAATGATCTCGTGGAGGTCTGGAGTTGGAATCCTACTTAAAATCAAATGACCGGCTGATCCAACTTCAGTGGAAATTCCTCAAGACAAGTTCAAATGAGGC
>JAOUQT010057041.1:0-10633 GCA_025769995.1 Xyliphius kryptos | reverse complement strand
CACAATCAGTGTTGCTTCCTAACTGGACAGGTTGGTTTCACAGAAGTGTGGTTTACTTGGAGTTACATTGTGTTGCTTAAGTGTTCCCTTTATTTTTTTTATGAGTGTATATACTATTGTAAAATAGGTAGTTCTAGTCCTAATCTTATTGGCTGGGCCGTTTGTCCAGCTGGGACATTATTGACAATAACGCACACCTCTGGGCACGTCACATTCGTATCAGTGTGTGATATACAATACATTATTTTCTGTTTATTTTTTAATTAATTTATTTATTTTTTATAAACTGCATTCTGTAAATTTCTTTTACAATTTGATTGTAAAAGAAACCCGAATTATGTTACTCAGCAATTGGCATTCAATTTAAAAAACGTACAAGATTATTTTTATTTACTAGATTGTTTTTTTTTATTATTGTGTGTTTATAAGCATTTTATTAAACTCATAACACACGTGAGCCTGTGTATTATTGTGATTAAATGACAAAAAAGGGGTGTAACTGTACTCCGCATTGTGTCGGGCCTAACAACACTTCGTTTCGTGATTTATTCATACTAATACCGCCTTCTTTACCCGTATTGGTTTATTAATTCATATATTATTTATTAGTTTTATGTTGGTTGTTTTGCTTTTAATTGGTCTCTTTAAATGTTGCAAACGTTTATTATTTACAGCGAACATGTCTGAGTTGATAAATTGGGCCCAAGAAAATGAAAAGTGGGATTTCTACTGCAAATCGAGGCAGTTGGTCTTAATTGGCTGTTTGGAGGACGTGACCAATGAGGTAACCGTGTAATTCAGTGAGTAATCATTGACGAGCTGTATCACTCTGTAAAATGCAAAACAATTTTCTTTAAAAACTGTTGTTTGTTTTACAGCTTTGTTTCCTGAAAACATGTTTACTGTTTATTTTCTTTTGTAGATCCGTGAACTTGCTGCTGAATTGTTGCTGAAGTTCTTTCCCGCGCCATTTCCCGCTGATGTGGCCGCTGCACTTTTCTCTCGAGCTCAGAGATTAGTTCAAAGCCCACGAGTTCAGGAGTCTCAGATGGGGGCACTGATAATTAAACTGATGCTACAGAAGTGAGTTATACTGCTTTCATAACCAGGCGTTTCCTTTGAGAACAGTTTAATTTCAACTACTTTTTGTCTTATTACAGTTAGTTAAGCATTATTGTCTGTTTACCCCAATAATGTATGTCAGCCTATTGGACACAAGTCTTACACTGACATTGTTGCTGTCCATTTTTTGTTTTAGGTCTGGATCTTTTAAGGATCTTGTACCAGGTGTGTTGATGGATGGTGAAATGCAGGCTTCCAGTCTGATCAGATACCTTCTGGAGGGTCTGCAGCAGCAATATTTGACTGCTAAACAGGATATGCTGCTGGCCGCACACTCGTCTCCCTTACATGGTAATAATAGCAGCTCATTCTAATAGAAAATCACCATTACCAGAAGTTACATACTGTTTCCAGGTGTGTTCTCTCGTGTAGAATGAGGCCTGGCTTTGTTTTACTAAAATAGACAGAAAGATAAGACCAATATAACATACAGTATGCAGATCTTCCATTCAGAGGGCACAGCTGCATCATTATACCACGTGTGTCCAAACTTTTTGCAAAGAGGGCCAAATTTAAAAACGTGAAGATGGTTCCTTCTGACATTTTTTTCCCACAAACAATTTTCATTGTCAAGGACCTTTATTTTTCAAATAGTAGTGTAATTAAATACAAACCACTCAGAGTGACTCTAAAGACACAATTTTTTCATATCTGCAGAGTCAGATAACATTGAACAAACTATATACTCATGACGTCGTCAACTTTAAATTTGTGCTTTTTAGGCTAACGAAAAATAATAAAAAGCCTTAAAACTCCTCTGCCTATATCTGCCTAGATGCCCTCAATTCTCAGAGGAAGACAGATTGTTTGAGAATCGTGCTGCTATTATGTGGTAAAAGATGGAATTACATTTTTTAAAATTATGATTCATTTATTCTGATCGAGCGTGTAAGCCATAAATACATTATTAGACTGAATTTGCGGGCACTTGGTTATAGGTTGTGATTGGCCTGTGAGCCAACTTTGGATATGCCTGCACTATATACCAATACAGATGTTGTTTTTATGCTCAGTTCATTGACAACAGCATTGGACAATCTTTATCATCTTTGGCACATAGACAACATTAATTTATCCCCAAAACAACCTACATGGACTCAGCTGAATGCAGAACACAGCTTCACTTGTTCTTATTACTGGCTCGATAAGCACTCAATGATCACACACCCTCAGCAGTTGTTTCGTTTGATTGGTAGGTTCTGTTGGGGCTCTTCATAAGTGTGTGCTGGAGGTGCCTGGGGTTTTGATTAATGCTCTGGATCGCAGTTTTACACTGGAGATGATTATATTACTGGAGAAGATCACTCACCTGCTGCTCAGTGTGCTGTACGGAGACCAGCATACAGAGAACCAAGGTGCGATTTTTAAATGTTTATTTTAAACCCCAATCACAAATTAGTTTTGGGTGAAATAAAATTAATTATAAAATGGGTACTTCCGGTCCTTAAATCTGATTGGCTGAGCCATTTGTCCGGCCTGACATTATTGACAAGAACGCACAGCTTTGTGTGATATACAATACATTATTTTCCAGAGGTTAATTTTGTCACTAGATAACCGTATTTGGTTGTTAGAGATAACGATAGCCTGTTGAAAACCGTGATCAGCAATAACTTTAAAAACTGGACTAGATATCGTCGTGGAACACCAGTTCATTAGTGATTTTGAATGTGTTGTTACAAAGCAGCTTTACTGAGTTATGAGCGTAAATCCCCAAAAAGCAAGCCATTGGTGTTTGTAATGGTTTTATAAAAGCAATAAGACACTCAAAGTTGTACATTATTGTGAATAAATCACTGTAAAGATGTATAACAACACCTCTTTTTTATGGATATACTATTATTCATAGTAATGCATACCCTCTCGTGACTTATTGCTTTAATATCAGCGTTAATGTGAATCAATCGCAGGAAAGAGGTGTTTTAAGATTTTGGGAAATGAGGTTTAAGGCAGTCACAGTAATAGTTTTGTTGTAAGAATTTAAAAAAATAAGAAAATTGTTTTTAAAGAGAACAGAATTCTGGATGTGAGTGGACAGTCTGCTGATATTGCTGTAATTAGTGATGATCAGTTGCACATTCATCCTTTCTGCAGAAGTACCTCCTTCATTCTGTGATATGGGTAATGCAATCAGCTCTTTGATTGGCGCTGGTGGAGTGCAGTTGGATGAGGATGGAGAGGAGAACGTGCTACTTTCAGAGGCGCATAGTCTGGTTCTGACCTGCTGCTGGGTCACACTGAAAGTACAAATCTGTTCAGATCAAATCACATCATCTACCTTTGTTACATGCACCCCAAATGTGTTCACTGTTTAATGTTTAATCCATTCGTTGAGTAGGAAATCGGGATCTTTCTGGGCTCACTGGTGGAGAGGATTCTTTCCGATGCCTGTAAAGACAAAATACAGCTAACGTTGGAAGATCTACAGCAAACATCAAAAGTATTTATGGATATTATCCTTAAATGTAGACACTGGGTAAGAATAAATTAGACATATGATTTTTAACTGCATCTTTCTCAGTCGAAGTCTTTTGGAAACCTGTTACTATGCATGTGTCCTGTAGGGGGCGGTGGAGGGATGCTGCTTAGGATTCACAAAATTCTGCGCCGCTCTTCTTACCAGCTCTGATTCAGAATTCAGAGAACTCCCTCGGCATTTCCTACAGCAGGTACATTATAATATGTTGTAGAGTTTACTGTTAATGACTTATTATATAATAACCTGTGTATACGCTTGATTGTGTTTCATTAAAAAAAGATTAGTGTATCACAATCAGAATACTTGTTTAATTGTGGGGAAATTGCAGAATGACTGAATAAGTAAAATGCATAAATGTAAACACTCAGTTATTTGCACATTTCTTTTTATTCCTCTTTTATTTATATGTTTGCAGGGTCTTTGTGTCCTGCAGTCCCCCAGAAGTACCTCAGTGACGAGGCGGGCGGCGGGTTTGCCCATGCTCATCCTTGGAGTGTTGGCTGCAGAGGAAAACGGCACATGTCGCCCTCTGCTGGCTCACAGTGTGAATACACTGCTGGAAACAGCCAGGGCACCACTGCCCAAAGACTGGGATCAGACCCTAGATCTTCCCCAGGTTCTTATTTGCTTTGTGTTTTTAAGAAAGCAAGAAATACTTTATCTTTTAACTGACTAAAGTATTTAAAAAATATTTTCCTACTTCATTTCTTTAATTTCTGTCATAAGTTTAAACATGTTTTTTCCTGTTATTTGCAGGTCTGTGCAGTTCACACGCTGCAGGCTTTAGTAAAGGACTCCAGTCTGGGGCTGAGCATTCTGCAATATGCTGCTGCAATCACCATGTTGTCATTGGAGCTTCTTAGCTCTCCCTGCTGGGCCATGAGGAATGCTGCACTTCAGCTCTACAGTTAGCCCCGGCTTTTACATTTCATTGTATTACAGTAAAACGACAATAGTTCTGAACACCCTGTGAGCAGATTTAAACTAACACGAGGCATTGCTTTAATAAATATTTTGCAACTGCATGACACAATATTTTTTCACCTGATAATGGCAGCAAAATTGTAATCTTACTACCGCAGTTAACAGGGGAACGTCTATCTATCCATTATCTTTTGTTTAATCCTTTTTTAGGGTTGCTGGGGTTGTGTATATATGCACACTATATAGCGGAAATTTAAAGTTGCCAATTCCACCTGAAAAGTTTTTGGACTGAATTGGAAAACCCAGAGTAAACCTATGCAGAAACAGGGAGAACATGAAACTCCACCCAGATTTGCATTCAAACTTGTATTCCGATCACTGAGATGTAAAAGTGCTAACCACTAAGCCACTGTCATTAATTGTCATAAACTGATTCACTACTCTACCCATGCACCATTTGCTATGTTCTCCCCTGAAAAAGCATGGGACCCCCCCACCCCCACCCTCGTAGAGAATTAAGTGGAAGATATATGAATAAATGAAGATAGGATAACTTTATTATTTTGAACACTGCAGTGTATTGTAACTTTAAAGTGTCGCTGCTGCTTTTGATTTATCATCACTTCCCTTACTTTTTCTATCAGGCTCTCTTTGCTCAAGAATGCTGGGTCAGCGGCCCGCTGGTGAAAACGTCTCTCCTCAGTACAGCATGTCCTCCTCTGCTTTCTTTACTCACTATCCTGACCTGAAGCCCTTCATTCTGGCGGCCTTAAAGGGAGCAGCCACAGATCTGAATGAGTGCAGACTCTGTTTGCACCCATCTCTCTACCCAGTACTCACCCTGCTCGCCAAACTGCAGCCTGGGGCGCAGGAGCAGACACGGTACAGTAAACCTCACTGGCCATTCCATCATAAGAGTTTTTTCCATTATTTTCCACTTATTCCTCTACTTGGGTCGTGGTGGGGTTCCCCCATGCCCATCCAGGGGAGAACCTCTTGGGTGCAGGGCTTATAGGACAAGCAATTTCGAGCATTCAATTTACTTAGAATCCATGGTTTTGGACTGTGGAAGGAAATCCGAGAAAACCCACGCAGACACGGGAAGAACATGGAAACTAAATATATATAGAAACATTCAGCAAATTTTCGGTTTAGGAATTGTTTAAAATATGAGTGTAAATGTTGAAATAAATGGACAAAGACTTATTGTGATTATTAAGTGGATGAGAAGATTCTTCCAACCAATCAGATTTTAGTACTGGAACTACTTCACCTATGCTAAAAAATTCTAAATGGCAGCATTGGATCACCATGAGGTGTAAATGTTTTTGCATCTTATTTCAGAGCTTTATCCGATTTCTTGCCTCCGTTGCTCCAGCTGGCTGCCTGCCCGATTTACAGCGTAAGAGTTATGTCATCCCAAGCTCTGGTTGCCATGGTGCCGCCTGCAGAGTATGTCATAAACCTGCTTCATTTGGCTGAAGAGCTCCCAGAGACAGCGACTTGCACATTCCATCACAACCGCGTGCATGGCCTGCTGCTGCAGATAAATGCCATTCTTACCAGAGCTCTACAAGCTGACATGTGAGTCGCCAGCGGATAAAGTTGTAAAAACGATTATGAACGATTGCTCTGATCATATTTCATTGTAGTCATATTTTCTGCCCACTCAGTAGTTACATAACATCATGTCTAAAAGTGTATCATGTTTTTGTAGCCCGTCTTCTCTCTATTGCGTGGTGGAGGTGTTGGAGGCCCGACGTTGGCTTGCTTCCCGGGAACAGCGGTGTCCTCTGGTGCGACAGGCGTATGTGGCTGTTTTGAGGCTGTTACGAAAGAACAGTTCTGGTGCTTTCTGTGCACAGCTGAGCTCAGTGCTGCTAGAGGAACTATGCCGGACCCCCCACACACTAGAGGTGTGAAAAATGTCTTACATTTTCTCAACCTATTTATGGATGGTGTTTCTGTAATATAGTCTAAATTATTGTGGAAGATTAATAATATACCTGCAACCACACAACGTGATACAACCAACACGAGATGGGGCAATTGTAGGTTTGTGGTTAAGCAACCTGAAGGGCCCTGTTTGAAGGTTTGAATCTGAAGGGTCTCGGTCCCACTAAGTGCTAAAATAATATTAATAATACATTTTATTTTTAATGTGCTTTACATTTTAAGCTGCAAATCTTAAAGTACTACATCATGGGTATTGAAAAATATTTAAAAAAAAAACAAACAAAAAAAAACAATTGCAAATAGTCTGTGTTTCGGAACATCAGACCAATTTAAATAGTCGTTAAAGACAACACAAGTAAACATTAAATGCTATTTATAAATAAAGGTGTTTACTATTAAGGGAGAAAAAAGATCCAAACCTGCATGGCCCTGTGTGGAGTGATTGCCCCCCTTGTTTAAAACATACTATAACTGTGGTTGATCACACCTTGTAGTACAGTCTAGCCAGACCCAGACCTGATTATTGCCACACCTGTTCTCAATCAAGACATCACTTAAATAGGACTTCCCTGGCAAAGTAAAGTCCAGCAAAAGATCCGTAAAAGCCACTCATCATGCCGAGTTCCAAAGAAATTCAGGAACAATTAAGAAAGAAAGTAATTGTGATCCATCAGTCTGGAAAGAGTTATAAAGCCATTTCCAAATCCAGCGAACCACAATGAGAGCCATTATCCACAAATGGCGAAGACATGGAATAGTGGCAAACTTTCCCAAGAGTGGTCGGCTGCCCAAAATTACCGCAAGAGCGCTGCAACGACTTATCCAAGAGGTCACAAAAGACCCTACAACAATGTCCAAAGTACAGTAGGCCTCACTAGCCTCAGATATGATCAGAGTTCATGCCTCCACCATCACAAAGAGACCGGGCAAATTGGTTCCAAGAAGAAAACCACTGCTGCGCAAAAAGAACATTAAAGCTCGTCTCAATTTTTCCAAAACACATCTTGATGAACCCCAAGACTTTTGGGAAAACATTCTGTCTCCCATTACATCTGGCGTAAAAGAAAAAAAACTGCATTTTAGTATAAGAAAATTATATGTAACAGTAAAATATGGTGGTGGTAGTGTGATGGTCTGGGGCTGTTTTGCTGCGTCAGGCCCTGGAAGACTTGCTGTAATAAATGGAACTATGAATTCTGCTGTCTACCAAAAGATCTTAAGGCAGAATGTCCAACCATCTGTTCGTGACCTCTTTGTGATTCAAAACACACCAGCAAGTTCACCTCTAAATGGCTAAAGAAAACCAAAATAAAGTCTTTGGAGTGGCCTAGTCAAAGTCCTGACCTGAATCCTGTTGAGATGCTGTGGTATGACCTTAAAAAGGCCGTTCTTGTTTTAAAACCCTACGAAACAAATGCTTGGTTGCAGTTGTTGCTGCTAAGTGTGGCCCAAGCAGTTACAAATTGCATTTTGTGTTTACTTGTGTTGTCTTTGACTACCATTTAAATTGGTTTGATGTTCCAAAACACTTAAGTGTGACAAACATGCAAAAAAAAACAGGAAATGTCACACCACTGTACGTGCAAACTTAAGTACATAGAACTCCAGTGTTGATGTGATGACAGAATGCTAACCAACACATCATCTGACCTCCATATTAAAATAATATTTAAAGTTCAAGCCCAAAAGAGCAGACATGTTTTGTATTTCAGTGAGTATGGGAGGTTGTGGGTGTTTTGCAGCGGTTGGGATGTCACATGTTTTATTTCTGCGCAGCTTGGCGCTGCCTCCTTTAACCAAACTGCAGTGCACTACCTGTGTGAGGAGCCTGACTGTGCGGTGCAGGTGTGGCGCCACTTATCCAGCACAAGTGCAGCTGCACGACTCTCATTGGTCAAATGGGTGAAAAATGGACAGGGTTGGAGAGACCCTAGATTAAAACAAGTGCTGGAGCGAGCTCTCCAGGTAAGTATGTACACATCATACCACAATAAAGCAATAAAATACGAGAGGATGGCACTATTTTGAATAAATCACGGGAAAGCAACACTGGGCACAATGCGAGGGGGGGTACAGTTACACTTCTTTCCCAGGATTTATTCCAAATAATACACAGCTTCAAGTGTCTTATTGCTTTTATAAAATGGTTACAAACACACTATAATAAAAAAAATGTTTGATTCATAGGTGCATTTATTAAATTTTTTGTAATTATTTGTTTTTTCACAACAAAATCTATTTCTGTTTTTAAAACGAATGCTGATCGCTGAGTAACAGGTTTCAGGTTTCTCTAACAATTAAAATCTGCCATATAGTAGCCAAATTACAGAAAACGATTGAGAAAAAAATCATTGTAAATCATGCATTGAAACGAATGTGAAGCGCACAGAGGTGTGTCACCTTTTAAATAGACAGTTTTAAATTTACTAACCAAGTTACTACAGCTGTCGTAACAACGGAAGAGTCTACCAGCATCGCCTCACACCCACATAGTTCAGTTTTCATATATATCCAAAACAGGTCATGGCCTGAGTCGTGAATAGACAAGGTCGGCATTTCTCGATGCCGTATCGGACACACCAGACTCCTAATAATGTAGGAACCACCATCCTCCTGGGAAACATGCCATAGCCCTAAATGTGAAAACAAATACTAACAATGTTTAGGTGTGTGTTATTGTCAATAATGTCACGGCTGGGCAAACTACTCAGCCAATGGGAATTGAGGACCAGAACTACCCATTTTACAATAGCTTTATAAAATGGGTATTTCCAGTCCTTAAATCTGATTGGCTGAGCCACTTGTCTAGCTGTGGCATTATTTACAATAACACACACCTCTGACCGCTTTAAATTCATTTAAATGTGCGATATAAAATAAAATGTTTTTGAAGTTTTTCATAATCTGTAATTTTGCCACTAGATGGAAGTATTTGATTGTTAAAGAAACCAGAAATCTTTTACTTGTATCAGGGTTCATTTTTTAAAAAATGGACTGGATTATGTCGCAGAAGGAGAATTTATTAGCGATTTTGCTTTTAGTAAATACATTTATGAATCAAACCTTGTTTTATGCATTGTAGTATGTTTTATAAAAGCATGAGTATACAAATTATTAACATTAACATTTTATAAAAGCAATAAGGTTTTAACTTAAGGTTGTACTAACTCCTCTTTCCTGTGGTTTATTCACAATAATGCATGCCCTTTTGTGCCTTATTGCTTTTATAATGTTTAACGCCTATTATTAATATCTGTATGATTTCCATGGTTTTACAGGATGTGGTGGTTTTGATATCATAATTGTGCCCTCAGTGTTCAGAGGAAAAGTGAAATGAAAATTCTGCACTTTTAAAAAAGAACAGTTTACAGATGAAAACTCTGAACATACAAGGAGTTATTGTTCTGCATGAAATTATGGTCCAAGATCCAAGTGTTCTCTAACATTACACACTCTGGGTGCCATCATTCTCACCGGGGGCTCCAATAAATTCTCAAATCTGCATTGTTGATGTTCATTGCTTAAGGTTTTATTTGTTCAAGCCCAAAATATTGTTTATTACATGTGCGTTTTTATATAATTTATTTATGTTTGAAATTATTGGAGTTTAGTTCTGTGAGTAAAGTCTTTTATAACCTGCAAACAGTGGCATATGCCAAGATCTGTGGAAAGAATTGTAATCTGGTTGCGTTTAGAGCTCATTATTAATGATTTAAATCAACACAATAGAAGGAAATTAGTGCTGCAGCAACCTTCTGTAATCTGTGACTGATCTATGATGTACAGCTTGTGTTCTTGGCTGATTACAGTTTTATTGAATGTATAAAATGGGCGGAGTTTTGGTCTTTGTTCTCTATTTGACGGAACAACTGTTAGAACTACTTATCTAAAAGCACACACCTCATTTAATGGCGTATGTTTGCTTATCTCGCTAACATCTTAAAATAATTTTAAGTTCCATACAGTCTGCGAATGAACTTTTTAAAAGGCCTTCCTGTCTAGGAGTCCGAGACCTTTTTACAAAACACTTGTATAATGAATCACCCCAGATAATGCTGAATGTGACCGTGAGTTGTGAGGTGGCTGTAATGGTGATTTGACTGTTGGTAAAGTTGGTTGCATGTGGTTGATGGGAAGGGATTGAGCTGACGA
>JAOUQT010057024.1:0-10634 GCA_025769995.1 Xyliphius kryptos | reverse complement strand
ATTTCTGATTGCCCGGGAGAGTGTTTCCGCTTTTCCACTTCTTATACACATCCTTTGTGTTGGTCTTTCAATACAGTTTGTTGTCCAGGAGGACAACCAGGTATTTGTAGGTGTCCACTAGCTCTACATCCTGACCCTTGATGTTGATGGGCCTGGTTGTTGTCCTCCTCCTTCTGAAGTCCACCACCATTTCCTTAGTCTTGGCCACCCTGAGAATCAGGTGGTTCTCCTCACACCACATGACAAAGCAGTCCATCAAAAAATTCTGAAAGTTTTCTGAAGGTGGCAGAGGTCAGACTTATACTGGAAACCTAATAGAAGGTTTCTAGTATACAGGTGCATCTCAGTTAATTAGAATATCATCAAAAAGTTAATTTATTTCAGTAATTCAATACAAAGAGTGAAATGCATACATATAGATTCATTACAAACACAGTGATCTATTTCAAGTGTTTATTTCTGTTGATGATTCTTGCTTACAGCCAATGAAAACCCAAAATCATTATCTCAGAACATTATAATATTATATAAGACCAACTAAAAAAATAATTTTAATGCAGATATTTTGTCCTACTGAAAATTATGTACAGTAAATCCATTCAATACTTGGTCGGGGCTCCTTTTGCATGAATTGCTGCATCAATGTGGCATGGCATTTAATATGCCTGAGGCACTGCTGAGGTGTTATGGAAGCCCAGATTGCTTTAATAGCAGCCTTTAGTTTGTCTGCATTGTTGAGTCTAGTGCCTCTCATCTTGCTCTTGACAATACCCCATAGAATTATGGTGGGGTTTAGGTCAGGCGAGTTTGCTAGCCACTCAAGCAGAGTAATACTGTGGTTATTAAACCAGGTATTGGTACTTTTGCCAGTGTGGACAGGTGCCAAGTCCTGCAATAAAATTTCCATCTCCAAAAAGCTTGTCAGCAGAGGGAAGCATGAAGTGCTCTAAAATTTTCCTAGTAGATGGCTGCGCTGACTTTGGTCTTGATATAACACAGTGGATCTACACCAGCAGATTACATGTTTCCCAAACCATCACTGATTGTGAAAACTTTACACTAGACATCAAACAGCTTGAATTGTGTTCCTCTTCACTCTTCCTTCAGACTCTGGGACATTGATTTCCAAATCAGTCCAGTTCTTTTTCCTTATTGGCCCAGGAAAGACACTTCTGGCGTTGTCTCTTTGTCATGAGTGGCTTGATACAAGGAATGCGACAGTTGTAGCCCATGTTCTGGATACGTGCATGTGTGGTGGCTCTTGAAGCACTGAATCCAGCAGCAGTGCACTCCTCGTGAATCTCGCCTAAATTCTTTAATGACCTTTTCTTGACGATCCTTTCAAGGCTAGGGTTATCCCGGTGGCTTGTGCAACTTTTACTACCACACTTTTTTTCCTTCCCCTCAACTTTTCCTTAATATTCCATAACCTACTGAACCAGACTTAGGGACCATTTTAAACACTTTCAGATCTCTCTCATCTTTCAAAAGTAGGGGAACTTGCACAATTAATGGCTGACTAAATATTTTCCCTCACTGTAAGTGCAATGACTGGATTGTCGGGGTCAGACTACTGGAACTGACGGAATTGGAGAAAGCTGACTCATCTGTGCAGCCAAACATTCAAGGCAATGGCAGCATGTCACATAACATGACAGATCAACCAACCTTCATTTATTAAATCGTTTTGAATATATTTCGAATTATGCCACCTAATTATATTTTGTGAACTTGGACACACTTTTGTTACCGCTTACTTGAACCAATGTCCTTAGCATAGCATACAAATTCCCTGAACACCTGAAATAAATCATGGATCTCACAACTGCATATGACTGGTGTAGGCTGTAGAATATATGCTTTCTGGACTTCACAAAAGGAAATTAAAAGCATAGTTCATTATAACCTTGCAAAAAGCTAACATGGTCAGCAACATAAAACACATACACTTCAGGAGAAGGTATTATTGCAAGTCAAATATGATCTGCCATACACATCCTTAACTTCATGAATATATTTGTAGTTGACTGTTTTACTATGAACACAGAGGGCCTTGTTTATAGATCTTTAGGCAGGCCATTAACCTCACACAATGCAGTTTGACATAAGGTGTGTCAGTGTGTCTTTGCTATTGTTTTTTTTTTTTTGTCTTTTAGCTTTTTTAAAAGTAAGTCACACACATTGCCGATCTGGCACGTTTTACTGTATGCCGGATGCCCTTCCTGACCCAACCTTTACACTTTTGGGCTTTAGACCGGATAATTTATAGTCTCAATTTCACCTAGACTTTTCACTTTAGACTGTGGGGGAAAACTGGTGTACCTGTAAGAAACCCACACACGCATGGGGAGAACATGCAATCTCCAAACGATGGCAAATTTATCCTTGCTCAGCTCAAAATTCTCAGAAGGCATGTACTAATTACCTTAATTAATTGTGTGCATAGTGTGCAATAAACCAATCAGCGTGTTACTAGCTATTCCCTTTAAAAGCCAGAAGATTGCATCTGAAGGATTGTAGTTTCAATTGCGCGGCGCAGCTACCTGGACATGTCCAGTTCTTCATTAACTAATTCAACAATTCACTGCCAAGATAGCAATGAATGGCTGACTTGCCTAGGTTGTCAAGCGGCACAACTGTCCAGGATAGCAATATAACAGAAAGTAACCTGAACACAACTCATTTCGTGAAACCCCACACATCGCGTAGAAATTCGATATTAAATTGATATTTAAACAATGCTGGTGAAAGGTGTAAAACTAAGCACTGAGCAACATCAGAAGCTAGCACAGATATCTTCTGTATTTGAAGTTGAGAAAATATATTGTAAAAATGTTGAAACATTGTGTGTGTTAACAGAATCCACTTCCGAGGTTCATTGTTGAAAAGTGCATTGACAAGGAAGAATCAGGGAAGCATGAGAGTAGGCACCTATTAACGCATCCACATCTCTCTCACACACAAACACAGCAGCTGCTCCAGCCACACACCTCAAAAGTGCTTAGTTATTAACTTAAAAATTCAAAGCTTTATTTAGAATTTAACATATTTAGAACTGAAATATTGCCTGTACTGAGCCATATTATAACATGATGGCCACAAAAACAACTGTAACACCACCTCATTACATTGTTTTACACATTAACAGTTGCAGCCATACTATATTCAAATAATTCACACGTATGCATGAAACTTCAATTGTGTTAAATGGAATTCATACATTTTATCACTGCAAGGTATTGAAATCAATATATTCTGTAATAAATACATTATGAATCTATATGTTCCTTTGTATGAGTTACTAAGATGTTGGGTTGATCACTTTCTGGTCACTTCCTGGTTGGGAAAAAGCAAGGAAGTGTTTTAAGGAGACTTAAGTCCTGAAGTTGACTCCTTAGGCTGTAACATGTCTTAGAGTGAGCTTGTGGGGGATTTTGATTTTAGTTAGTTTTTATTTATGTGTTAGATTTTGTTTGTATTTATAGTTAATGCTATATTGTTTACAATTTAAGTTTTTGGTTTGTATTAGCCATCGTAAGTGTTCTCATGTTTTTTTATATTGTGTATTTTTATAGGCCAGATTTGAATTATGGCCTCAAATAATTTTGGACAATATACATTAAGTCTTGTTTTTTGGCACTGCAACTCCCGTCTCCTCCTGCCTTACAGATACACAAGACAGACAACTGCAAGCAAAAAAGTGCCACCACCCAACATTGCAACCTGAGCAAACCACTGTAATTATAGTGCTCTGCTGCTGTTGAAGTAGTAAAAGAAATATAGATATTTTGTCTACGATGCGTACGCATCTAGCCTTGACCAGTGCCTTCAGGGATGAGCTGGACAATATTGGCTTTGTAGTCCAGCATAAGTGTGCTATTTTTTGATGCAATCTGCTACTGGTAGCAAGTAAAGGATTTGCAGAAGGAACTGACATGGCTAAACTTAGGAGGTTTGTACTCGCTCCCAACTCAAGCTAGTAGCATGATGCTCCAAACTGTATAATAAATATATGTACAATCCTGATTCCAAAAACATTGGGACAAAAGTACACACTGTAAATAAAAACACAATGCAATAATTTAAAAATCTTAAAAATTAATATTGTATTCACAATAGAACATAGACAACATATCAAATGTCGAAAGTCCATTCCAAATATTGGATCATTTGAAATTTCGTGACAGCAACACATCTCAAAAAGTTAAGACAAGGCCATGTTCACCACTGTTCTATTCACCACAATCTTTTTAATCTTTACAAGTTAAGGGATAGGAATGTTAACCCGTTTTTGTCTAATGCAGGATTATAGTTGCTCAACTATTTAGAACATTTTTGTTGTATCTTACGTTTTATTATGCGTCAAGTGTTTTCTATGGGTGAAAGATCTGGACTCACAGAACAGTTTTCTACTTTTTATTTTAAATGAGCCTTGGCCCATTGGCTCTTGTTTAGATACGGCTTCTATTTTAAACTAGAGTTTTACCTCACAACGGCGGATGGCACGATGAACTGTGTTTAAAATGTGTATTATTAAATACACATTTAATATTATTATATTCCTGAGCCCATTTTGTGATTTCCAATACAGAAGCATGCTATATCTGATGCAGTGCCCGCTAAGGGCCTGAAGATCACAGGCACCAGTATGGTTTTTCTGGCCTTGACCTTTACACACAGAAATATTCTTCTAGAGTGTCTGAATCTTTTGATGATATTACACATTGAAGATTATTATGTGTTAAAACTCTGCAATTTTAAACTGCCGAATTCCTTTCTGATATCTCTCCACTATTTGTCGGCACAAAATTGTGGGATTGGTGATCCTCTTCCCATTTTTACTTCTGAGAGCCGCTGCCACTCCAAGTTGCTCTTTTTATACCCAGACATGTTAATGACCTATTGCCAATTGCAATTTGATTTTGATGTTTTTAGCCTCTAATTGCACCATCCTAAGGTTTTTGAGATGTGTTTGCTGTCACGAAATTTCAAATGAGCCACTATTTGGCATGAAATTTCAAAATGTCTCACTTTTGACATATGATATGTTGTCTATGTTTTATTTTTAATACAATATTATTTTTTGCAATCGCCACATGGATTATACATTAAAAGGCAATGATAAGAAACTTTCTGGAAGCAGCTTTGCTCATAATCATGTGCTGGTACAGATGACTGTAAAGTTTAGTAGGTGATCAGAGAAAGCGAATGGTGGTTGTATGACAACAGTGTTTATCAATGTCATATTGTTACTTTGTGATTTAAATGTGCAGAATGTCTCGACATGCAGGCTCAAAGGAAATAAGGCTCAAATATGCATTTGAATCTCCTTGGGTGGGATAGCATATCTTTCCATGTGGTGCAGTAATCACACTCTCATTTGAGTCTCAACAGTGTTTATGTCCTGTATTTTTAGAGAAAAAGCAAAACAACAAAAATATGGTGAAAGAAAGTAAAGTCATATTACTCACCAAGGGGTGCTGTGCAAAATTCATAAGGCTCCTGCTTTAAAATGGTGACTAATTGTTTAACTACCAAAGCTGTTTTCTTGGATGGAAAAGCAAGCCAGTGCAAAATAAAATTGCATTATTTATTAAAGAATGTTACATTATTTAGGTTTCAATAGTTATAACAGAATCATTATAAAGTAGTTGTAAAATAATGCCATGCTCAAAAGCCTAAATCCTGATGTCATCATCCAATCTGTCAAATTCTATAACCAACAAAAGGATATTATTTTTCTATTTGTCATTCCTGGTATTGTTAGTTTAATAGGCATGCAGTGAAATTATACTTTTAATAGGACAAAAGACAAATATAGAAAGGTTGACACCCCAGACACACTGAGACACACAGACACACATTTCTGCAGCAGTCAAAACATTATTACAATTAGGGAAAATATTGTATTATAGACATGAATTATTCAAAATGTGGATTGGCTTCTACAACTAGTAGGCACAATCAATAAGGTTGCTGCTACCTTTTCCCCGGCAAAATCCATTACGCATTCTAATGTGCCTAAGTGGATTTGGAGAAGAAAAGCAATTTTCTATTCAGATCTTTAGGGACTTTAGAACAAACTCGGGTCAAAAGAAAACATTCAGATACTGAGACACATGCATTCGCAAAACACTAGGACTTCCTGGCTACAGTGACAGGTCAATACACTGATGTGCCTCATGTGTACTTCACAGTGTGATGATTTAGAATCTGAATTCTTTAATGCATATTTTTGCCCACAAAACATACTCTTTTGCTATTCCTTTTCATAGTACAAACCTTGACAAATGGACAGTCTATATCAAATGCATCATTTTTTTATTATGCTATTTTAGAAATTAATGTCAGGGTGTTAAGCATTTCAAATGCTCTTAAAATATTTTGAATTCCACTGATTATTTTCATGCATAACTTTTAGTGCAATGTGGGAATAAGCATACCACGCTCATACCTATCCATAGAATACGGGTGTTAAGAGGCACTGTAAATAAATAAACCACAGCACATTTGTACTTTCTATGATCCTTTTAAGAATATCTAAGGAGTAGTCTCAGACTGGTAAAAAAGAGCCAGTGGTTATGCCTCACAGTCTACTTGAGGAAACACACTTTATTAGGTATTAGGTACCTTTTCAATTGCTTGTTAACACAAATATCTAATCAGCCAATCACATGGCCACAACTCAATGCATTTAGGTATGTAGAAGTGGTCAAGAAAACTTGCCTAAGTGCAAACCGAGTATCAGAATGGTGAAGGAAGGTGATTTAAGTTACTTTGTACCTGGCATGATTCTTAAGGCCAGAGGGCTGGTCTGAGTATTACAGAATATGCCAATCTAAAAGAGAAAATGTCCAGTGAGAGGCAGTTATATGAAGAAAAATGTCTTGTTGATGTGAAAGGTCGGATGAGAATGGGCAAACTGATTTTAAATGATAAAAAGTTAACAAAGGTAACAAATAACCACTCTTTACAACCTGAAGGCAAAAGGGGGGGTCCAACCTTTTACTAGCAAAGTGAACCTAATAAAGGGGCCAGAAAGTGTATATTACAGGACAAAGGTGGTTTCTGCATGATGTGGAAAAAAAAATTGTGAATATGGAAGTGGCTGATCTGGGATACCAGTCTTAGGACTCATGAAGAATTCAAGAAACAATATAAAGAATGCATCCAACTTGACAAGTACTAATTAAATACATTTATCTTATCTAAAAGCTGCAGTCATGTGCACTTGTGGAATTTGAGAATTTGTTAAGTCTGTTCAAAACTGCAGACATCAGCAGCCATCCTTCCATGCTGCCCTGAGGTCCAGGAGTCATAATTCCTGGACACATCCGTAGGCCACTTTGTGTTAATTATTTTGGGAAGTCATGTCCGTATGGTGCATGTAGGATAAAATACTTCAAATTGAAATTCAGAAAACATTTTTACGCTGGATTAAAGTGTAGGGTTTGCATGTTCTTCACTTGACTGCATGGGTTTTATCCAGGTGCTAGAATTTCCTCCCACATCCCCAAGACATGATTTGGGCTAAATGGTGTCTCAGAGGTGCCCTTAGTGTGTGATCATGTGTGCTTTGCCTTTTGCCCTGAGCTGCCAACTAGACACTGGATTTCCCATGATCCTGACCAAAATTAAGTGGGTATGTGAGAGAGTAACTATTTTTCTCACAATGCCTAGCAAAAATGATTTAAAACTGAATATACTTTTCACTATGACAGGAAAAATGGGTCCTTCTTGAAATGTCTAAACTCAGTAACCTAAGAGAAAGTCGGCTGATGATTGGCATGCTAGGACATTATAAAGACAGGCCAGTTTTTTAATTCTACAGCCGACAGTGCATGTCAGAGAAAAAAAATCATGTGGTGAAAGGGACTGACAGAAGATTGTATCTTACACATAATGTAAAAGAACATAAAACACAAACTCTTTTATATTCCTTAAAAGAACAGTAGCTTCTTTTATAGTTTGAAAACAGCTATTCATGCCACTAAACTTAATTAAAGGGCACTTCACACCACATGAAACCTGAAAGTCAGTGACAGAATTAAAAAGCACCTATGGCGATGTAGATATGTGAAAACCTGCAAGAAAAGCAACCATTTCTGCAGCACTCCACCAGACTACCCGTTATATATGAGCAGCAAGACAAAAGCCAAAAGAAAAGGTATATGAGTGCTCAACATCGTTCCTCTCATGAACGGCTACACAGATGAGTCAGCTATGTCCAATGCCCTCCGTTTCATGTTGTTTGTATTAATCTGGCCCCTGATAATATAGTACACAACTTAATGTCCTTCCAGGTTATTCTTGGTCTTCCATTTCATCTGACTCCCTCCATCTGACAAGTCCTGCCATTACACGTTCTACAAATAATGTTAGTTGGGTGCCTCATTACATGTCTATAGTACTGTAACTTGTAGGATTTCATTTGGTTCAGTAACTCCTTTTCTGTTCTGGCCATCTTGTAGACTTGCTCAGTTGTGATCATCTTTGTCCGAGAGATCCAGAGATTCCGGAGGCACTTGTTCTCAAAAACCTGAATACCTCTTTCTTATTCTTTAATAAATTGTGCACTCTTTAAGCTCTTATTAGTTGGAGCTGTTACCTTAATGTTTCTCTCTCTCTATGTTTGCTTATGTGCTTACGTCTACTTTGAATAGCCTATGCTTATGTTCAGTGTCTTTGTTCATGTTCTGGGACACACACTTTATTAGGAAAATGTCCAGCGAGAGGCAGTTATATGAGGAAAAATGTCTTGTTGATGTGAGAGGTCAGATGAGAATGAATAAATTATGCACTCTTTAAGCTCATATTAGTTGGAGCTTAAAGCTCTACTTCTACTTACGTCTACTTTGAATAGCCTAGGCTTATGTTCAGTGTCTTTGTGCATGTTTTGCAGAGCTAATGAGTGTTGTGGATTCCATTCCTGATTTACTTAGTCATATCCTCTGAGCCAGGCCTGTGGCCATCTTGTGATGTTGTTAATCTTGTGTGTTTGCTTATATCACAACACTCTGTGCACTAAAAAACTCGCAATTGTCTTAATTGTCTCATCTGTTCTACGGGGTCATTTTACATTGCAAATTCTGTTTATAAACCCACTGGCTTCACCAGTGAGCTTGAAAAGATTGCAGTTTTTTAATTCCTAAAAAATAATTTTTTTAAATTGGACCCATATCCTAACAGGTTTTTATTTGTCCAGTTTTGCTAATAATGCTTGGCTTCTGCCACTTCATGTTATATGCCAACATCGCTTTGTGACGCTTGGCTGCATATTTGTGCTTCGTTGGATAGAAATAATCGGACTGAGCACCCCGATCTCTTGTCAAATTTTGCAGCTACAAAGATTCAAATAGTTACTATTGATCCTGGTTTATTCCAGCATCATAAGAACAGAGATATTCAAACTGTTTTCTGCTATTGTATTATTTTATTGGTGAAAGATACTGCATGTTTATAATTACTACAGATTATAGTGTTCATACATACTTTAAAAATAAATAAAATCAGTGGGTAGTTCTGCCACCTTGAGGCCTACCAGCTTGCATTCATGACCGAGATTTTGCTTTATTGGTTTATTATCCCCACTCCGGTAATATTAAAACTTCTGATTGCCGCTTTCTCTTATTAACACTTTCTGTATTGAGGTCAATCTTCTCCTGGTCACTGCTGTTCGGGTTTAAACTGCTGTTCGGGTGGTACGTCAATTCAATTGTTATTGTGTTGAAAGAAGAAAATGGATGAGAACAGTGACTGTAAACATAAACTTATTTAGTTGGATAGATGAGTGACTGTGGATTATGTGGCAAATAAATTGCATTTTAACCGTAGCTATGCCAATGAAATTATCCATGACAGTGCTGCAATTGTGGCTCATAGCTCAGCCAAAAGCATTTTATAAGAGAATACACAAGCTTGTTGGCATACGGACGAAGTGTTATGAAGAGCAGTGAGGTTGTCAAATACATTATATATTTGTATTTTCTTATTAAAATAAATCATACAGCCAGAGTGACTATAATTTTTGGCTTAACCTGTTAAAATGCACACTTTTATAAAATCGAATATTCCAGAAAATGGTACAGATGACTAAAAATTCTACCTGCTGCACAGTCAGAGATGGAGAAACAAAATCATGCTGCTCTTCTCGCTAAGCCAGAAGACATCCAAAATCTATTACTTTATAATAGTAGAGGTGCAGAATTCATGCACTGGGAATCATGATTCTATTTATGCCATTATGGATTTTCAGGAGATATAACCAAGAAAAATCGCTGAGCTGTAATTCTATTTTTTGAAATAGTGGAGAAAGATTGCGCGCAAAGATTTCTTACACCTGTTTATGTGTCATGATACATGGATTTACAGAGAAAGTAGAGGTTCCTTATGCAAGGGCATACAAAGAAATATCTTTGAAAAGGCTGAGGCTGAATTACCAACAGAATAGAATTACTTTAGGGATTGTACCTAGGCAATGTCAGGTGAAGGCATGGTGAACATGGCCACCTGTCATATTCTGGTCATCACAGGGGTTAGACAATTATACTGGTCATCACAGGGGTTAGACAATGAAACTGAAACACCTGTCATTTTAGTGTGGAGGTTTCATGGCTAAATTGGACAAGCCTGGT
>JAOUQT010057006.1:0-10634 GCA_025769995.1 Xyliphius kryptos | reverse complement strand
GAGGGGGGGGGGGAATAACAGTGCACTCCAGTCCCAATCTTGGATAAATAGAGGGGTCAGAAAGGACATGCAGTATAATTACTCATGATTATTTGTCGATCTGTTTTAATGCCTGGATTTTTTTTTGCACATTCTGGGTTTTTTTTTCTTTCAAAGAAAGTCGTTTTTTTTTTTTTAAAAAAAAGCTGAATGTCGTGTCAATAAATAACAATCATTCCACCAGTTATACACTGTATTTAAAATTATTATGCAAAATATGTTTAGAAGTCATAAGGTAAGATTTCTTTTGTTTGTCAGTTAAACTTATTGATGGTGATTTGTGTCAGGGATCTTTATATCACTGAAAGCAATTGCAGACACCTGTGCTAATTAGTTTGGCAGTTGTGTCCAATTAAAGGCAAGACCACTTAAAAAGGCTGTCCCACATTATTAAGCAGCCTACATTTTCAGCCAAAATGGGAAACAAAAAGAATGTGCCGATTGCTGAGAAGCAACAAATTGTGGACAATCAAGAAGAATGTAGCTGATTCTGAGCATACACTTATGCGTGCTGATAAGGGGAAATTGAGGAATCTTTTAAACAGGCAATTACGTCAGCTTAAAAGAGCAGCTGCAAAAATTCCTTGTCATAGCAGCACACAAGTTTTTGAAGCTGCTGGTGCTTCCAATGTCTCCCGATCAAGAAGATGCAGGGTCCATCAGAGGTTTGCAGCTGTGCGTAAGCCATCCTGTCGACTTCCTTTATCCACTAAACACAAGCAGAAACGTCTCCAGTGGACCAAACAATACATGAAGAATGACTTCAAAACTGTTTTGTTCACCGATGAGTGCCGTTCAACGCTCGATGGTCCAGATAGATAGAGTGAAGGATGGCTGGTTGATGGACACTTCATGCAAACAAGGCTACGGTGCCAACAAGGAGGAGGTGGAGTTATATTTTGGGCTGGAATCATAGGAAGAGAGATTGTCGGCCCCTTAAGGATCCCCGAAGGGGTGAAGATGACCTCCATAATGTATGTGGAGTTTCTCAAACAGCACTTCCTGCCATGGTTCAAGAAGAAGAACTGTGCATCTCTGGCTGCCATGGGCATAAAAGGGGACAAACGTATGGTGTGGCCCCCATGCTCCCCTGACCTTAACCCCATTGAGAACCTCTGGAGCATCATCAAAAGGAGTGTCTATGATATTGGGAGGCAGTTCACATCTAAGCAACAGCACTGGGAGGGTATTCTGTCCTCATGCAAAACAATTGAAGCAGAAAGCATCCAAAACCTGACAAATTTCATGGACGAGAGAGTTTAGAAGCTCCTTTTGAACAAGGAATCCTATGTGCAAATGTAACATCATCTAGAATAAAGTTTTTAACTAAAGTTTTAACTTTATAACGTTTTAACTGTTTGATTTGATTTCAGTTTGTAATAACCTACTAATGCTTATACTATCACAAATGAGCATTTTTTTGTTCTTTATAAAAATAAAAAGGTTAAAAACTCTGCTGTGCATAAGAATTTGGAACATTTTTTTAAGTGTTTTATGATTAAAAAAAATAGACTCTTATCATTGGCAGTTTGTTTAAAAACCTTTTATTTGTACTCTAATAGTTGATGCCTGGAAAATTACAATTACTGCAATTCATACAGGTAATTTTGGAAAATCTAAGAAAACATTATTTGCATAATAATTTAGAACACAGTGTAATTCTGAACTGCCACAAGAGTGGGTTTAAAGCTGGGGTGTAACTTTGGAAAATTAAGTGTAGGCAGAAGGGGACAGATTGAGAGGTTGTAGTGACTTTAGGAAAACATTTCACTATGCTGTAAATATGCTTTGCTCTTCAGGTGTTTAGAATTTGGTAAAGCTGCTTTAAAAGTACTATTCTTTTACTTAAATAAGAAATAAATGTGAATAAGATGTCTACATGCACCTACCCATGGTGTGTTTTATTAGTGGTTTCTGAATGTAACTTTAATTCAAATCGAAAGTGAAAGACTTTGCTGCTATAAAAAACAACACCTGGCGCCACCTGTCAGTATCACGCAGTGGACGTCCTTAGATGTGTGTGTGCAGTTTTGTACTAACTTAGATCTTCTGAACAAGTTAGGTCCGTAACTTAGAACCATGGCAAATATAAGCAAAGACATTCTGCTGGAGATTCTTGGCGTTCTTACCAACGCTACTGTAAAGCGCCAGGAAGCCAGAGGAAGTGCCAGCATCAGTCAAACCCTCACCATGGATAATTATCTCTCTTCTGTTTTATGTACGTTGACAAAAGCAAGAACTCCTACAACAGTTCTAGCTGGATTACTAAGATTTTTAGGCCTAAAGGATACCAATCAGGAAGAGAAGGAGTCTGAGAGAGTACTGTTTGTGGATCTGGAGGAATTTTTTGATCCGAAGTATGATTTTGATTTCAGAGACTGTGAAGACAACTCCAACTGTGGTAGTGGTGGTGAACCATACACACGGCCATGGGGTTATTACCGCTTTGCTTTGAAGGTGCTGGATAAATACCCAGATGGGAACGACTGACTCGGTCCGGCTGGATGGAGGAACCAATCTGCTCCTGGTGAGTGGCCCATTTCCTTCCATGGAACAAACATCAAAGGTGCCAAAGGAATCACCGGCTCAATTTACCATGCAGGTAAAGGTGACGTCCACGGTCGAGGGATTTACTCAACCCCTGACATTACTATTGCAGAAGAATACTCTATGCGAAGGACATTTCAATCTGAGACAAATGGTAAAACGTACACAGTTATCATGCAGAACCGGATCAATCCAGACAAACGGATCAAAATTAAAGAAGTAAAAGATTACTGGCTGATCTCTGTTCCTGAAGAAAGCACACCAGAAGAGGAGAAAAAAATCGTGGAGACTTCCATCCGACCTTACGGAATTCTTATTAAAGAACTTCAAACTCAATACAGATCAATAAGATTTATTGTTTAAACCTAATAATTAAACTTAATCATTATCTTTGTTTCATTAGTTGTTTTAAAAATGAAACCAAAATGTTTTTGTGTTAAGAGCTTTTTTTTTCAGGCAATTTGCACAAACTGAAACCAGAAGTCTGATGAAAATTCTGATAATTTTCTTTATGTCTTATTATAAACTATTGTTAATCAAATCATGTTAAATGTATTTATTGTTATGGTCATTTTTTTAACATTACATTTTCAACATTACATTTACACAGAAGCTTTACAATTTATTTTTTAAATGCTGGAATTTGAATGTTGACTGTTTTGTCCCCTGATAAACTGGTTGAAGGGGACAGTTTGAGAGGTTGTAGTGACAGTATTTGCAGAGTTCGGAAAGTTGTAGTTGCTTTAAATTATATAAAACATTTACTATGTTTTACAGTGATGGATTGACCCTGCCCTGGCTGTATCTGCCCAATGAATAAATGAATACTATGTTTTAAATATGAAGAAATTGTTTTCTTCTACCATTGTCTTGCTTTGCTCTTGTGCTCTTGGTGTTTAAAAATCTAATTTACTTTTAAGTTCATTTGTCACATACATATTGTGGCAGAGGAAATTTCAAGACTTTCCTCCTCTGTGTGTTTGCTTGTCTGTGTCGTAAAAAGGCCTGCATGAGGGACGTCATTAGGGAAGCTGTATCACTAACTGATAAGAACAGGACGAAGTGCAACGGTAGGGGACAAAGTTTCGAACAGACTTTATACTAAGAAAGTGAAAGCTTTTAATAAATGAACAAAGTTTTCAAAGTTTTAAAAGCACCTTAAAAAATAAATAATAATAGGAAACGGTTGGGCCATGCAGGGTGACAGATGTATTGATCCTAATTATAAAGGTTAACTCTCACTAAATTACATGACATGTTAAACTACATTTAGTCTTAAAATTGGAAGTGTTAAGATGTTTCATGAGATATCATAATTCTTCAGTCTGCTGTGTGTTATAAAAAACTTATTACTAAAAGTTAAAAAATGGTGAATAAACTCAGGAAAAATATGCAATTTCATGTTATAGGGAATTAAGTGCAGTGAAATGTAAAATATGTTTAAAAAATATTTACAATTATTTAAATAATATAGAGTGACGTGAATTTTAATACATTTTAGAATAATAGCATAAAATAATATTAAATTAATTTGAAAGGTATGGATTACTAAGATAAGTGATAAGAAGTCTCAGGGGGACATAGTTTTCAAACTTGCAGAGATGCTGTTGCACTGGGGCTAACTATTCTGGCAAGTCTTGGGTTCCAACCTTTTTATGGGACACTAAGTTTCTAAGCATGCAACCCCAGAGGATGAAATGACTAGTTATTAATGCTCAGGAGTAACTGTTTACGTGTGTACGTGGTCAGCTAGCACCCATGTCAGTCACACAGCAATGTATTAAATAGTAGGATTATAATACTAATAATAATGATTAAACTTTAATATCACCTTCAGAGGTATGAGTGTGAGTAATGAGTTATGCACGTACAGGACTGCACGCTAGTCCATCCTCAGACAGCCACGCTGTTAACACTGTGAGGGTTTTAATATGTTTCAGCGAAAGCTACAACCACAGTGGGTTAATCAGCAGTTGTTCCTTACAAAATTTCCCAAAATTATGTTAAGCTAATTAACCTCAATATTCATCAATAAAAAAAAAAATCAGAACAAAGCTGTCTCAGACTATTCATTATCTTCTGCTTATTCCTTAATGAGGGTCGCGGGGGGGGGGGGGGGTTCCCCATGCCCATCCAGGGGGGAACATCTCAGGCGTTGGGCAGATAAACCCAGGACAGGGCACCAAACCATCACTGGGTACACACTCACTCACACATCCACACACACATTCACACACTATACAGGGCAATTTAGAGCACTCAATTTACCTTCATGTCTTTGGAATGTGAGAGGATACCGGAGAACCCATAGGAAACCCACACAGACACGGGTAGAACATGGAAACTCCACCCAGATTGGGATTCGAACCAGGAATCCCCAGCGCTGAAAGGCAAATGTGCTAACCTAAGCCACCGTGTCGCCACTCATGGTTATTTTTTTTTTTTTCCTTTTTTTGTTTTCACTGTTTGGCTGGTGACGAAAGTTAAGTCGGAACATGGTTCTTACTTTTGTGATCAAAAATATTGAATTGAATCCAAATTTGAGGCTGTTTTGTAAATAGTTTTCAAATAAACAATACATACAGAAACTTCTGATCAATCCATATCAATGTCAGACCTAATAAACACTGCTTTTAGCCCCGCCCACTTCATGCTAAACAACAATACTTTTGGGTTATGCCACGCTCACTTTCAGATTAGGCCCCGCCTATTCCGAGTACAGATACGGATAAAGATAGCGCTGTATTCGCTCATCTCTAGAAATAACTCGGGAAGGTTTAATTGACTGCGACGTTCAAGTAACATTTTTATAGCACTTTTTACAACATAGTGTTGTCACAAAGCAGCTTTAAAGTATTATGACCCTGAACCCTCAAAGAGCAAGCAGAAGTATCATCACTGTAGTATCATCAAATCTGCACCTTACTCGATCTGGCTCTACTTTTTATAGCAAGTGTTTATGGAAGAGGTGTGTTTTGAAAAGTCTTTTGAAGATGCTAAGTGAGTCAGCTTTACAGATGGTTTTGGGAAGATCATTCCACCATTTAGCAGTGGTGAATGAAATGGAGTGAGAATTAGCACCACTGTGAGTTGGAATCACCAGGCGACATTCATCACTAGAGCACAGTGAACGAGTCTGAGTGTATTTAGGAAAGAAGGATTGAAGGTAAAAGGAGGCTGATTCAGAGATTGTACTGTAGATCAGAGTCAGTGCCTTGTACTGAATGCAGCAGCTACAGGGAGCCAATGGAAAGAGAAGAGAAATGGAGGGACATGAGTTTGCTTGGGCTGGTTGAACACAAGTCGCGTTGCAGAATTCTGAATCAGAACCTGATTGTAGAGACCTGTTTGTGGAAATTGGGAGAGCGGCAAGCAAAGCATCAAAATAGTTGAGCCAAGGTTTGGACCAGCAGCTAAGTAGCCTTTTCAGTTAAAAAAGGTCTGATCTTTCTGCTGTTGTACCTACAATTCAACCTACTTTGAAATGATGAAAGCACAACCACCTGGTCTCTAATGCACATCCGATCTGTAATCCAAACTTGTCTTTCTTCAGCAGGTCGCAGATGGTCTCAGGTGAAGACTTGCTGCTCAGCTGTGGCTTCATGCTGTGTAAAGGTCTGGTGTCAAGTATGGACCTGACGTCAGTCTGGCTGGGCTCAAACCAGCGCCTTTTTTCCTTTCTGTCTCTGGCTTGGGGCTTTGTGGCCGACGTGGACATTGAGAGCGAGAAGTACCGTCACATAGGGGCGGCTCGTTTTACAATGGGAACACTGGTTCGCCTTGCCTCACTGAGGGTGTACCAAGGAAAGCTGGCATACCTTCCCGTGGAGGAATCCCAAACCTCAGCTCAGACCACCACATACTTGAATGACTGTTCATCACTGGACTGTCAGAACCACACGCACTACAATTTGTGCAACTCCAACAACGCGTTCAAACCTAGAAGAACCACGGGGACCCCATCGTTCACGCCGGGCCCCGCAGATTCGCTGCTTGTTCCCCTGGACCAACCTGTCCCTGCACACTGGACTAAAGTGAATGAAGAGAATTTCATCTTGGTGCTGGCCATGTACCAGTCCCACCTTGCCGAAGACCTGATAGGTGCGCCCGCGTCCCGACTCGATGACGGAATTATCCACCTAATTTACGTTAAGGCGGGAATCTCACGAATGGCTCTCCTGCGCCTTTTCCTGGCTATGGGAAAAGGAACCCATTTGAGTATAGACAACCCATTCGTGGTGTACGCTAAAGTTCGGGCACTACGACTAGAACCCTACTCGCCCAGAGGGACCATCACTGTGGACGGCGAGCTGGTCGAATATGGACCAGTGCAGGCGCAAATCTACGGGAGTCTGGCCAGAGTCATAGCACCATAGACCACAGACGTGCACATGAAGGAAACACTTGCATCCAAGTGCTAATTCAAAGTTTACGCAGGTTGGCAGTAAAAAGAAACCACAGGGTTGTTCTGCTTTACCATGACGCTAAAAGATGAACTGCATAGAATTTGCACAATAAGGTTCTGACGGACCAGCAGATGAAGAGGGCCCCGAAATCAAGCAAGAACAAATTCCTGGGTTCTATGAAGGATCCAAAGTTAGTAAGCACTGTATCAGATTAGTCAGGTGACAGTTTGTATTCCGTCAATGAAACCTAATTGCTAACAAACTTGATTGTCTTGCGCTTAAATGGAATGTGAAATTTTATATAGATCTATTTTTATTACATGATAATTACAGGAATTTTCTAAATCTGATCATTTTTACTAACTGAATGTGGATTTTGTGATTAGCTGTATGACCTAACTGTATGTATGAAACGTTTACATACTAATAAAAATCTATATTGCTCTGCAGCAATGCATAGACATTTGTGTGAAATTATTCCACACAATTATTACTTACAATATTGCACCAACTGCAGAAACCCCAGTGATGCTCTCAGTTGCTTTCAACAAATATACTTACACAAAAAAAGCATCTGAACATTTGAATCAGCTGTGGACTGAAAGTGAACCCTCAAACTGCTGTCGTTCGGCTGATGGAACACGTCAAAAGTCCCGCTCCTGTCCCATGGCTTTATCTCTTCCCACGGCATATAAAGGCTGCACACAAAGGCCGCTGTGCTGCCTTAACTGCGTGCTTTTCCAAAAATATGGAAGTGTAAAGAAGTTAAAGTTTAAGAGTCCGCTTCCAACCAGTCAGAATTTCCAGTTCTGATGACTGGCTCAAGTTGTGCTTTGCTGCCCTCTGGTGGTCTTTTCTGTCTTGGACTCAAATCTAAACAGCTGAATGCTATTATTAAAGAAAGCGCCCCCCACAGTCACCATAGATTCATCCTCTTCATCTGTTTGAAAAATATATTCCAAATCTGACAAACCAGCACTGGAACGTTCACAATCCAACTCTGTCATCCCTGCCATTTCATAGCAACGTTATTCACTGTATTTCACCAGTGACGTCACGCTCTAACTTCCTGGAATTTCCATAATGACTTCTGGCTTTTTCATCAATTTACATAAACTCGTCGATTTTTAAAGTAAACTAAATATGTTTTGAAATTCTAGGTTCACTTTACATTTTAGAAGATAAAATAATGTGACATCTTCAGGGTGCTCCATTAGGCAGTGATTAGCTTTTCAGCATTCAGCTTTGTTGCGAAAGTTTGGGGAAGGCCTTTACTTAGCAAAAGGGGCGTTTAGTGCCATTTAGAACATATTCTGTTGAAACTGTAGGATGAATAGGTATGTTAGCTATGAGTCCTTTTGTCTGACATCACAATTGATTATGTCAGACTATGAATAGATGATTAAGAGAGCAGTGGTGCGTCAGGTTTCGGTCATACAGTGTGTGTGTGTGTGTGTGTGTGTGTGTGTGTGTGTGTGTGTCTGCCAGTCATTTAAAACCATGCCTTCAGATAATCCCAGACTGTTCAAAGACTATAGAACTGCAGTAAACTGGCTGTGACCGACATCCACTGACTTCAAAAGCAAACCCATGTTTGAAAAAAAAATTAATTTTTAAAATCATCGTCATGAAAACAATTGTCCTGTTTATGTGAAGATTTCAGAATTATGACATTACAATTTTAAGGTTTGTGAGTAAACAAACCAGTAAACAGAATTTGAATCCTCTAAATGCTTATAAATATATATTGCTATATTGCTTTTTTTTAATGTTGTGTTGAGAGAATGGCGAGGTGATTGTAACACAACCTCGCTCTCTGACCGCTGGTTAACGATTAGCATGTAGCTCCAGGTCTCAGAGGGATATGCCACCGACCCGTAAATACTCTCCCTCATACGTGGTCCGTTCACATTAGACTCCCAGCATATTAATAATACACCCCTCACCCACGTGACACGAGTTCAGCATTCCGTAAGGATGACATCATTCCTATCTAGAATGAAAGAAAAAAAAAAAACAACAACAAAAAAACAGCATGTTTATTCAGAAGTCATGATTTAGGTTGCTGGTGTATTGATTTGGAGACCAGCACCACCTACCCCAAAGCACACCTCCCTTTCCATTCCACCCTCCTAAATCTTAAACCGTCCATCATGCATGGCCACACCCTGTCTGGAGACCGAGCTGCTTTGTGCTGAAACCCACCCCCCAGATATGCACCCCACCACCACCACGTTTTGTTAAATGAGATAAGAGATTGCTTTCCTCTACACACGGTACAAATATAAGAAGGAGCTCCAGGTTCATGCCTTCACCACAATTTTGGTATGCATTAGAATATCTGCTTCACAAAGGACTTCATCTCAATGCCCACAGGCTTGAACAGTCATCAATGTCCACAAACATCTGACCAACTCCACTCACCCAGTTTTATAGTTCTGTACTTCAGTTTTATCTTCCCTACGTAGCTCTAATGTAATATTTCATGTTTAAAACGTGAAGCAATAAAATCCAGGTGTCGATGAGCAAGATGTTTCTTTGTGCACCATGAAACCCTTTACACTCTTGAACGAGGTTTATATTTATGCATGTCAGTCAGATCGACCCGAGGTCATGACCTTTTCGGGGTCTGTCCTTAGGGACTGAAGGCCTTTGGAACCAAAATGTTGCTCTACAATTCGCTCGTCTGCGAATAAAACAATACGGCACACTCAGACTTGCAAAAAGATAATAGACAATACTTTTCTTGTACATTTTTTAAAACAAAAATATGCCACGGACTTTCCTCCATGTTGCACTTGGAGACAGAATGTAAAACGTTTAGTTATATTACAAGATGCTCAAAATTGTGACATAGTTGTGGGTTTACTGCATAAAAACACCAAACTTAAAACAAATTATGACGTTTGTTTAATTAAAAGTATAAAATGATACATAAAAAAAAAGTTAATCGTTTGCTCAGCCTTCGGTTAATGTGTCAAAAATGCACTTAACAGGAAAACTGATGATTCATTAATAATTCATAGTTTAAATGTTTATTTAAGTTTAAGTCATGTGTTTACTTAATGTCTAATGTTCATTTCAGGATTAAGTATAAGGACTCAGTGGCTTTATTTCTTTAAGCGTTTAATACAAAGAAAATAATCGGTTTATTTTTAGTTATGAGATCAAATGGCATTAGCATCTTAGTAAAGACTTAGCTTGCTGGTTTTATAAATGCGGTAACAGTGACCTCTGGTGGAAGGACTACTGATTGCACAAAAACTGACGTCTATTATTACATTTTATTTAGCATTTTTTGTTGTTTTATTTGCCGCAAACTATTGTCTAAACGAAGAGGGGGTTCCGAATAAAAAAAACAAACTAAGTGAGAACAAAGAGATTTAGAATAAAGTTTAACGGCAAAAATGACCAAAGAAATCAGGCCAAAAAAATCTCACCAGAACAAATACACTGCTCAAAAAAATAAAGGGAACGCTTAAACAACACAATGTAACTTTCAGACCTTCATGGGATAATTTTGATTTACACTTTTTATGTGTACAATTTTTATGTTATTTTGTTTTCAATGCATTCCACTGTCTACTACATAAAGATTTTCAACTGAATATATCTTTTAAATAAATATTTTATTCATTTAGA
>JAOUQT010056997.1:0-10634 GCA_025769995.1 Xyliphius kryptos | reverse complement strand
TGCTCCTCACTACCCCTGCTCCCCACTGCACCTCACTACCTCTGCTCCCCCCTGCTCCTCACTACCCCTGCTCCGTCCCACTCCTCACTACCCCAGCTCCCTCCTCACTACTTCTGCTCCCTTCTGGCCCTTACTGCTCCTGCCCATCGCTACTTCTCACTGTCCCTGCTTTCTCCAGTTCCCTCCTGCGCCTCAGTGTCTTTGCTCCCTCCTGCTCCTCACTACTTCTGCCCCTTACTGCCGTTAGTCCTCCCTGCTCCTCATCCATTAAACACCTCATCAGATGCAGTGTTGCTCTTTATCTGTCAATTAGTCGACTGTCTTCACGATTAATCTTCGTCTAAAAATTAGAACTGATAATCTGATTAAAGTTTGTTTATTTAAAATCAAACTGCAAAACTTTTCTCTTTAGTAGAGTAACCCAACAAAACAGAGGGTTTATCCAGTCATGTAACTCAAAGAAAACTTTATTGCTATTAAACTCTTTATTAAATTCAAGTTCTCCATCTCAAACACAATGCACACAGTTCAAATAATCTAAGGCATTGGTGTGTCACCTCTATAGCGATTGGCACAAGGGTAGAGTAGAGGGGAACTAACGCGGCTAACGTAAAGCTAACACTTTAAGGCATGCTACGAGTTGCAAGTCAACATCAAAGAGGACATCTGACTAAATGTGTCTGATGCCACAGCATCGCACTATATAAGTCCAAGGGTTACAGTTCTGGTTCGTTGGTTAGTTATGACGAATTTAAACACTGAAATGAAAGTTCATGTGCATTTATTTATACAGCGCTTAAAAAGTTTTTTAAAAAGTGTCTCCTTGTGTTTAACCGTGAGGTTTTTTTTCTTTGAACTCTGGTTAATAAATGTATTTCTCATGACTCATTCTAAGCCTGTTTTAGCAGATTTAATGCTCCGTGTCCAGTTTTCTGCAGTCTGTAGCTTTGGTCCGTCTTTCAAGTTTTTTCGTTTTTAACTCTCAAGTTTGGGATCTGTGATCTTGCTGCTCATTTTTTCTGTAAACTCTCTTTGAGCTCGACCTCATCCATCCAGGCCCTTCGAGCTGAAATCTCTCTGCGGCTTCTGCTTCATTTCTGCTGAAGCATAATTGCACAGTCTTGCTGAAGAAAACTGTTATTTCACTGCAACCCGACACTTTAATGTTATTTCAGGCTGTCAGGTTCAATGAGTTTACAGCTTCTGATTATGGTGCTCATCACACTTTGAAGTTCTGGACCTTTTGACTTAATGTTGGAATGTTGCTACACTAACAGATGCATGTTGCTACTAAGGGGTTCTAGCATTTCTCTGGTTTATTTTTCTTTTATTTTTGGTCACTTGATTAGTTAATAATCTGATTTAATGCTGTTATAAGTGAAATATCTGTTGCTTCTGATGTGCTGCTTTGGTCATTGATCCTTTTCTTCACTTTCAATTTAGGGTTAAACCCTATTGACATACTTCTGTTGGGCAAAACTGTTAATTTACTGTGGTGTGACAGACATTATATAAAAAAAAGTATTGGGACACTGATGCTTAGACCTATAGAAGCTTTTGTGACCGCTTTGCAGCAATAACATTATTCTGTTCTTAAAGATGGCTTTATACAAGATTTTAAGAAGTTTTGCCTAAAACCAAAGTTTTTCATTGCCAGCATCGTCTGGTCTTACAAAAGGTCTTTTGTTTTTGTATATTCTTCTTTTGGGGTTTCACTCTTTATTCTTTAGTGGTCGCCATGGCAATGAACTCTTAAATTAGACTCATCAGAGTGTTTTACGCCAGACACCCTTCGTGACACATCGTTCACCTTCTACTGGATTTGGGACTCACAGACTATGCTGGCAATAGAGCAGCCAATTAACCTTAAAGCTATGTTTTTAGACTGTGGGATGAAACTGAAGAACCTGGAGAAAACCCACTCTGACACGGGGAGAACATGTAAACTCCACCCAGATCGGGAATCGAACCAGAAATCCCCAATGTTGAGAGGAGAACGTGGAAACCACTAAGCCCTTGTGCCGCCCACAAATGGTCCTGACAATTTTCCACAGCCACGAGCCAAAATCTTGCAGAAACATTTGCAAAAGGAGCAGCAGTTCAGAAGCAGCTGTTTTCAAAGCTCATTAATAAAATGTGGAAGTGTCCATATTCTTTTGTTGAAAACCTTAGTCCATTCAGGCATTCATTAATTTTTGATACGCATGTTATTTTAGGGAAGTGCCTACGATCTAAAACCGGCCCTGGAAATTGGAACTTGGTTTCTGGAGGGTGGACCACAGAAACAGGGGTCCATCAAATTGATTCTGAGAACTCTAACAGGTTCCTCTGCTCTGGTAGCATTGTGCTTTTAGTGGTGGTGGTGAGGTGGGCGGGTGTATTATTTACTGCTGACACTGGGTGTAAGCTGTACATTCAGACTGTCTGCTTCTGAACATACATCGTTACAGGTCTTTTTGTGATTTGTAAAAAAAAAAAAATCATCTGAATGTATAGTTTCTATTTCATACAAATTTAAAGCAGTTTGGATACAGTAGTTGGTGACGATTCACGGGTCAGAAACACCTTCATATACAGTATATTAATGACACTAGCGGAATACGCATGCTTTGCTATGGTGGAGAACCTGAAACCGTGAAAGTTGAAAGGCAGTTGTTTTTAAATGACTGATGGCTTTGGAGTTTATATATTTTCAAATGAACATTATAGAGTGAGGTTTGGGGTGAGAAAAAATCTGAAATTAATATAATGTGAGCTGTGACTGTGGCGTCCTTGTGCATGCTTTCTTATGGAAATTTATCAGTAGGTTTTGCAAGGATGCGATGAGGAATGACAAAGCCGAGTTTCAGCTTTGTAGGTACTCGCCAAGACCCCAATCCATCCGAGGTGTTGCATTCGATGGCGATAGGGAATAAACAATCAAACGTAGGAAAGCGAGAACCTGTTTTTCCAAAGACATGATAGAGAATCACAATGCCAAGTTTCTGCCTTGTAGGTAATCGGGAAACAGGAAAATTAATGCTATGTCAGGAAGTGCTTTGAGGTTTATAGGAATAGATTAACCCCCCCCCCCCCACACACACACACGGCTTGATGTAATTGATCCCACAGGTAATTAGTGCTTCAGTGTAGGAAGACTTTTCCTAAAGTTCTTGATGTCGAGGGACAACTTTACAGTTTTACTGAGGGAGATGGGAGTCTCTGTAGTTTTATTTATACCTAAGCATTTAAATCTAGAACCGGTTTCCAAACCTGCAGCACCCGTTGAACACAGACTGCCACTGTTTGTCGTCTGATTTTGCGTTCTGTTGATTTTATACTAGACATCAATGGAGGTGTGGTTCCACAGCGGCAACGAGCCGAAACAACGGTTCTGTTTCCTGTAGAATTTTGAAATTATAAGGAAGGGAAAACATATGCATGTAGTGTAAAATAAAATCTGGACCTCAGATTATCAGATTATACATCATCAGGTGTGAGGCATAATAGGAGGAGTGTGCTGGCTGGCTGTAAATATTCCTTTAGACTTATTACAGAACGTTGTTGTAGTCTGTAATCAGAACCTCACGTCCTTTTACGTCCTTAAGTTTTACTGACCAAATGAAATCCGTTAGGGTTAGTCTCACCTGCAGAGGGCTGACCCACAGCAGATGAGGTTATGATGAGTTCATCATTCCTATGGGAAAAAGGCTGTGGAAAAGGGGCATGGCACGCAAAGGGTATGATGTGTTGCTCCAAAAAACACAAGCAACTTAAGTGGGTATGGTACTACGATACTGCCAAATTTCAACGCTGTACGTTAAAAGTGATGGGGCAAGGAACAGCTAGAAAATTTGTGCAAGTATAAAAAGAAGAAGAACAAGAAGTTGACTTTTTAAAAGGTTTTTCTTTAATTCCTGCTTATAAATAATTCCTGCAGTTGTTAGCCCTAAGGACAAGCAAAATATATATTGTCTTTTTTCTTTTACAGTTTTGTTTTTGGATCTGTTTCAAAAGAAGAGTGCTTTTTAGTGTCTGTGTGACTTTGTCAGCTGTTGAGGGGAAAATAAAATGTATTTTTACTGGAAATAAGATCTGGACGTGTGAGAGATGTTACACCTAAAATAAAAGTTTAGCACTTATTAAAAAAAACACAGCTTTTTTTGTCAATAGGTAAGTGTTTGGATAAGTGTTGGGACACCTGCAGATTACACCTCAAAAAGCTTTCAGAGACCACTGGAAAGACTTTTCGTCAATATTTTGGAAGGCCTGTGAATAATTTAGCTCATATGGCCAGACACTGATGAAGGACCTGGTTCACAATCTCAGTTGTAGTTTATCCCAAAGACATTGGAAGGTGTTAAACATACCCATCCAGGACTTTCTGGACCTTGCTTTGGGTTTTTTGGATGCTTCCTGTCGTGCCGGAATGGATGAGGCCCTTTCCTAATGTTTACTCCGCACTGCCGCACTGATCCAGTGGTTCCAACAGAAGTGGGGTTGCAGTATTTTTTGGACAGGACAGCTGGAATGTGTCCTCGGGGCCCGGATGAGCCTGGGGCCATTTTTAGCTGAAGTTTAAGGGGCATTTTTAGAACAGTGATTATCTTCAGAGCTTCAGGCTTCGTGGGCCAATCAGTGGGAGCCGGCGGACGCTTGTGAAATACGGCCTAATTGCATGGCTGGAAGGAACCCTGCATTTGCTGGTCTGCGCGAGATCCAGCGCGGAGCCGTGGCACATGATTGCATTCTTTGTTTAGGCAGCAGCTCTGCGTTTTCGCCTTGACCTCATGAGCTCAACATGAGAGAAATGAAAAATGCGGCTTTCTTTTTTTCCCTCCCCTTCAGACTCTGAAGCAGCTACACCCAGTGCGCCTGATATTTCACCAGCGTGTGATTATGAGTACTTTAAAGTGCGCTCGTTATGAGCCTCCATTATATCCATCAAACTGGCATGTGGTGATCAGTGCGCGGCGAGAGTGCCCACCACTGCCAGGACGCCGTGGGAGGAGGGACTCGGCGGTCGGGATGTTTAGTCTAGCCGCGGATGCATTTAGTGCGGACTGCTCGGCGCTGGACTGAAGCTGCGAGGCGACGCAGCCATACATCTAATTCAGGCTTCAGGCGCAGTTTAGCGGCACGGGTTTGTGTTGTTCTCGTTGAACTTTATTTTGTGAGATTAAGACTTCTTTCTTTTTGTTTTGTAAAGTGACCTTTATTACACGCTCTACGCCTGGACTCGGGTTCCAGTAGTTCCTGGTGTAATGTCAGTGATGCAGATCTGTTCTGCAGTGTCCTCGTAATTCTGAGTTCCATCTGCTCTGGCCCCCCCCCCCCCCTCTGTATAACCTTCAGTCCATCAGACGCTTCACGCTGGTGGGTTTCACTGAGGAAATGTGATGGCAGGTTCTAATCTAGTTCTCTGCAACCAAAAACAAAAATGATCTAAAAGTCACTCAAACCGTTCCTCACTGAAACCAAATGGTTCTGTGTGCTTAGTCTCCCGTCTGGATCCTATCCCTGTTCTGCCTGTTTATTCCCCGCTTTGTCTCTCAGGTGTAGTTCCTGTGGTTCTGACCTGTCAGATTCTGCTTTGATCTGAACCACTAAAATCACTTTGATGTTTCAGACTCTGGACAGAGGCCTCTTGTATTTGGCGCGATGTTGCCGTGGAGTCTAAGCCGCGGTGGAGTGCCTGGGCCAAGGCAAATAAACCGCCCGTGCTCTTTGCGTTCTGAGTGTAGGGCGAGAAAAGCATCTAGATTTGGCTGAACTGTGAGAGGAACCAGCGCTTCGCCTCCTGTACTCTGGAATGTTCCTCGTTCCGTCGCTGCTGTCGCCTCGTATATTCCCGCCGTCTGACAGACAGGTTCTTACTGGAACCTTCAGACATCTCGTGTTTTTAGAGTTAATTAAACTAAAAAAAAGTAACGTAATGACGTGCCCATTTTGATGTCCTTAATTTCGATGTGTCTGTATGGGCCATGCTTCAAATCCAGTGACGATTAGTATGTTCTCTACTCAGAGGCAGTCCAGCTGCTTAAGCTCACATAGAGGGAGGTCGGGAAGTTTTGAGTTCCTCCGATGGTCCGCACTGCAGCTTTTAAGGCCATGGTGCGAGTCGCATTCGGGTTGACTGCAGGAAGCAGGATGGAATGTTAAGAGCTGTTTTTTGTATTTTTTATTTTGGTTTCTTGGCAGCAGGGTTATGTTTCTAACTGTGTTTAACCACCAGACATTTATATGCCTGTGTGTGTGTTTTCTTTCTGTCCTGTGGGAAGAGAACAGATGAAACTGTTTTTGTCTGCTCCTTTGATCTCTGTCTGACTCGTCTGAACGTATTTACTTAAACATTTAAAAGAAGCGATTATCATTCTCATAAAGCACTGACTCACGTTCTGTTCCATCACTTCACCTGCATCACACATCCCAGTGCCCCCTCTTTTCTTTACTCTCTGCAGAATCTCTTTTTCATTCACTGAATTATTTTTGAAAATAGAAAATGAATAGAACATTTATTATTTTTTGATAATTAATCCTCATCATCATGTCTGCAGCGAAGAACACATACTGCAGCAGATGACTGTCTCTGATTCTACTCTACATCTTTTGGCGAATACCTACAAATCTGAAACTTATAGATTCCTTATTGTGTACTTGGAACATTTACTGATAAATTCTCGTAAGAAAGCAAGCGTGTGGACATCGTACTTCTAACTCACACTATATTCATTTTAGATTTTTAACTGCCCTAAACCTCACTCTATAATAATAGATTTATTTGAAATACATAACCTCCAAAGTCATCACTCATTCAAAAACAACTTCTTTTCAACCTTAATGTCAGAAAAACAAATATCGTGATGCAATACGATTAACAGTGGCAACTCCTAGACCAGCAGCAACTAGGAACCAGTCAAATAAGTTAATTAATGAGCACGATGATGTCCTGCCCTCTGATGGCTGCAGTCGGTCCTGTGGGTGCTTTTTAGGTCCAGATTCTCTCGTCCCTGTTCTACAGGGGTTCCATTAGGGGAGTTCCTGATTTGTCCCATGTGGTGCATTTAAACATGCAGTGTGTGCAGGGAAACGTCGTAGCTCCTATCCCGTTTCTCTGGGATTTAGTACCGCTTTGTAGTCGCGCAGGAATGTGCTGACCACTGCGACGACATCATCTCGTCTGTTCTCTCCCTTTAGCGCCATTGGCCAGAATGTGGTGGGTGTTTCTGCCTCACCTGCCCCCGATGGCTGTGACTGGGTATTAAATCCTAACTGTTAATTCGCAGCAGGTTTAAACACGAGCGCATTCCTCCTGACACTAGGCCGCCGAGCACAAATGGGAACTTCGTGGTTAGACACCAGACCAAAGTGCTGCGTCATCGTGCCTCTCGTAACGGACGTGGGTCCGTGGCACGCAGACGGACCGGGAATCATTGATCTGCTGTGATGTATAATTATTTTAATGAGGATAATTAGCTCTGTAATGAGCTTAATCATCACCGGCGGTAATTTTCAGTAATTATTAGCCCGCAGACCAAATGGGGGCCTTTGAAGTGAAGAGGTAGAAGGTTCGCTCCTCCCCAAATCGACAGGTTCCACAGGAATAACATCTGGCTAATGAATGGGATTCAGGACCTGTCTGTCATATCGAGAGATAAACCTGAATCAGGTTAACTAAAGCCAGGCTTTTTTTCAAGCCTTGTTAAATAAATATTGTAAAAACACACACTCCAACTGGCGACCCAGCAACCGTTAAACCAACCATTCTGAGGTCTCACAGCACTGAGTCTCCTGTACAGCGGTGGAATGAATTGGAATGCACAAAATAGTTTATAAAAGCTCCACACTGATGCTCATTAACATGGTCGTGTTATGTGTGTGTGTGTCGCACTGGGACAAGTAACACCACCACCTGTGTGACTGCAGTATGGAGCATCATCCACCACCCTAATAATACAGTGGTTTGAAAAAGTGTTTGCCCCCATTTTTCGTTTCCCTTTTTCTTGCATGTCTGTCACACTTGGTGTTTTGGAACATCAAACCAATTTAAATAGTAGTCAAAGACAACACAATTAAACACAAAATGCAATTTGTAAATGAAGGTGTTTATTATTAAGGGAGAAAAAATCCAAACAAACATGGCCCTGTGTGAAAAAGTGATTGCCCCTAAACCTAATAACTGATTGGGCCACCCTTAGCAACAACAACAGCAACCAAGCGTTGAGTCTTTTACAGCATTCTGGAGGTATTTTGGCCCACAGATCTTTGCAGAATTGTTCTAATTCACTTACATTAGAGAGTTTTCAAGCATGAACTTTTTTTGTCATACTACAGTGTCCAAATAAAATTCAGATCAGGACTTTGACTGGGCCACTCCAAAGTCTTCATCTTGTTTTTATTCAGCCATTTAGAGGTGAACATGCTAGTGTGTTTTGGACCATTGTCCTTCTGCAGAAACCAAGTTTGTTTCAGTTTAAGGTCACAAAGATGGTCGGACATTCTCCTTCAGGATCTTTTGGTAGGCAGCAGATTTCAAAATTCCATTTATTACAGCAAGTCTTCCATGTCCTGACACAGCAAAACAGCCCCAGACCATCACACCACCACCACCATATTTTACTGCTGGTGTAATGTTCTTTTTCAAAAATGCAGGGTTTCTTTTATGCCAGATATAATGGGACACAAACCTTTCAAAAAATTCATCTTTTGTCTCATCTTCCACAGACTGTTTTCCCAAAAGTCTTGGGGATCATCAAGATGTGTTTTGTAAAAATTGAGATGAGCTTTAATGTTCTTTTTGCTCAGCAGTTTTTTTTCTACTTGGAACTCTGCCATGCATGCCATTTTTGCCTAGTCTCTTTCTGATGGTGGAGGCATGAACTCGTACCTTATCTGAGGCAAGTGAGGCCTGCAGTTCTTTAAACATTGTTTTAGGGTCTTTTGTGACCTCTTGGATAAGTCGTTGTTCTGCTTTTGCGGTAATTTTGGGCAGCCGGCCACTACTGGGAAGGTTTACCTGGATAATGGCTCTTCCTGTGGTTCACTGGATTCCCAAAGCTTTGGAAATGGCTTTATAACCATTTCCAGACTACTAGATCTTAGTTACTTTCTTTCTCAATTGTTCCTGAATTTCTTTGGATTTCGGCATGTGTAGCTTTTAAGGATCTTTTGGTGGACTTCACTTTGTCAGGCAGGTCTTATTTAAGTGATGTCTTGATTGAGAACAGGTGTGGCAATAATCAGGCCTGGGTGTGGCTAAGACAATTTACTCGGGTGTGATAAACCACAGTACTAGTATGTTTTAACAGTGGGGCCATGTAGGTTTGGATCTTTTTTGTCCCAGAATAATAAACACCTTCATTTTCAAATTGTATTTTGTGTTTACTTGTGTTGTCTTTGACTTCAATACAATTGGTTTGATGTTACGAAACACTTAAGTGTGACAAACATACAAAAAAAAAACAGGAAATGGGGAAGGGGGCAAACACTTTTTCACACCACTGTACATGCTCTGTCCATGGTCCTGATCATGTGTTGGAAACTGTGATCAGTGGAGTTGATTATTATGGTCTGTGAGTGTAAACAGTGAGAGATTGCCTTTAGTTGATTATAATACGAACTATGTCTGTACTGATAATGAGGTGGGCCAATAATTATTTAATTAATTATAATGTGTAATTAACACATTGAATCATTTGTACAGGAGGATGTGTGCAGGTGAGTGTATAAACCCGTACTGTCTTACTGATCCGGAAATAGGTCCACACTGTTCCTTCGTTCAATTGACTGTCTATGCCAAAGCCCTCCCGGACTTATCACTAATCCCCCCCCCCCAGGTTTTTGATTGATCATTGGGGTCTTAGTTCTTGTAAAGCACTTTGGTTCTCCTTTCAGGATCTTATTTAGGGTTTTACTGCTGATTCATTGTCACCTCTGCGCATGGACGGTGCTCTTTAGGTTCCTGCAGCATGGGAGAGGATGGACATGCTGCTGACCCCAGTGCTGGGATAAGGAGTTTTATTGTAGTAAGACTAATAAGTACCTTATTCTTACAGTTAAATAATGATGGACTAGAATTTTGACTGACGTTAGCTTCATCCAGTACCTTTGGGAAGAATTTGAACTGTAAAGGCTTCACTGAAGAGTGGGAGCAACACGGGATGTTTATAAAAGCTCCAGTCGGTGTCCCAATACTTTTCTTCATATATGGTTTCAGAACTTGTTGCGATGGAGACGAGGTCTCATTACGGTATTAGGAATGATTGTATTATCACAGAGAGATAAGATGTGTTCTGTTTGTCGTTTTGTCTCTGCTCCTGCATGCATCCTCGTCTCTCGTTACCTGCGTTCCCGCGGCGGAGCTTCGGCGCTTTAATTATTTTTGGAATGCGGCCTGCGGTGCCCTTGCTACCGTAATCCTGCCTCGGTGAGTTTTATGAGGCGTAAATTGTTCCTGCATAAAGGTGAGGGAGATCCAGAGGGTTTTGGAACCCAGCAGATCCGTGGTTTTCACTCCTTGCGGTGGCGTTTCCTTTCCACCCCGTGCCGCGTGGATGCGTTTACCAGCTTGCGTTGGTAGGACGCCGCATGCTCTCTGTTTCTGCATGTTCTGAGGGCCGCGTTGTCATTGCGGTGTGTTGAGAGTCATATTTCAG